>CM040741.1:3305000-3422500 GCA_022829145.1 Albula goreensis | reverse complement strand
AGGCAGAGAGAGAGAGACAGACAGACAGTGCTGCAGGGCAGAGAGAGAGAGACGGACAGACAGACAGTGCAGCAGGGCAGAGAGAGAGAGAGAGACAGACAGTGCTGCAGGGCAGAGAGAGAGAGAGAGAGACAGACAGTGCAGCAGGGCAGAGAGAGAGAGAGAGAGACAGACAGTGCTGCAGGGCAGAGAGAGAGAGAGAGAGACAGACAGTGCAGCAGGGCAGAGAGAGAGAGAGAGAGACAGTGCAGCAGGGCAGGCAGAGAGAGAGAGACAGACAGTGCAGCAGGGCAGAGAGAGAGAGAGAGAGAGACAGACAGTGCAGCAGGGCAGAGAGAGAGAGAGAGAGACAGACAGTGCTGCAGGGCAGAGAGAGAGAGAGAGAGAGAGAGACAGACAGTGCAGCAGGGCAGAGAGAGAGAGAGAGACAGTGCTGCAGGCAGAGAGAGAGAGAGAGAGACAGACAGTGCAGCAGGGCAGAGAGAGAGAGAGAGAGACAGACAGTGCTGCAGGCAGAGAGAGAGAGAGAGAGAGAGACAGTGCTGCAGGGCAGAGAGAGAGAGAGAGAGAGAGAGACAGTGCAGCAGGGCAGAGAGAGAACTCTCTAACCCTTCAGCTTGTGGAACCCCGGAGCAGGCCTCCAGTGCGTCGTTATCTTGTTTGGGTGGAACAGATAGCAAAACCACCTTTCATCACCCCATCCTCCACCCACTCAGAGAGACTGAGAGACTCTGCCCCTCCAGCGCATGTCAGTCACCCCATCCTCCACCCTCACAGAGAGACTGAGAGACTCTGCCCCTCCAGCGCATGTCAGTCACCCCATCCTCCACCCTCAGAAGCTGAGAGACTCTGCCCCTCCAGCGCGTGTCAGTCACCCCATCCTCCACCCAAACTCTGGCTGTCTGAGCGTAGCTGCTTCACCCATAGAGTGCTGGACATCCCTCCACACACCTCCTCCTCACTCAAACCATTCCCTTTACTGACACTGAAGCTACAGTTCTGGACAATTACAAATTGCTACTATCCATTCATACAGCTGAACATTACTGGAGATATTCTGGGTCATGGGTGCCAAACTCCAGTCCTGGAGGGCTGCAGCGTCTGTGGGGCTTTTGTGTTTTTTTTTTTTTTTAACTGGCAGCCAGTGAAAACCTTTCAAATCCAGGTGTGTAGACTCTAAAGCCAATCAGTGATCAGAATGAATCAGTTATGTGCTGAAACGCACCAATAAGGTCAGACACGGTGGCCCTCCAGCACCTGAGCTTGACACGACTGTTCTTGGTGAAGTTGCTTGCTCAGGGTTACAATGGGAGTGTGAAGCTTTGAATCTAAGGAACTATCCAATTCAATTTTTCAACTCAATTTCAATTTTATATACCAATTTTGCAACAATGTTGTCATGAAGCACCTCTACGCATGGGAGCCCCACCAAGCCAGCCTAACCATTATGCCACAATTCAGTGTCCTGACATTTACCTTGTTTTTCACATTTTTGGTGAGGAGAACCTTCAAGAACCTCACCAGCAGCTACTGCACATTAGGCCTAATTTACCAGCAGAGTTAATACATGCAACACTGTTTTGCTAGTGCAAAAAGACAAAGAGAGCATGTGATTGGTTGAGGTGGTATGTTTGCACAAATTAGAAATCATGTTACTCAAATAGCACATGCAAAAAATGTTAACATGTGCAAAAGGCTTTGATAAATCTGGCACATTTTCTTCGTCATTACTGAAGCCTGGAGCCACAGGTCGTCACTGGGAAGCACCACAAGCCATAGGACCATGGAGCTGTAGACCACCTGAGAACCACCACAAGCCATAGGACCATGGAGCTGTAGACCACCTGAGAACCACCACAAGCCATAGGACCATGGAGCTGTAGACCACCTGAGAACCACCACAAGCCATAGGACCATGGAGCTGTAGACCACCTGAGAACCACCACAAGCCATAGGACCATGGAGCTGTAGACCACCTGAGAACCACCACAAGCCATAGGACCATGGAGCTGTAGACCACCTGAGAACCACCACAAGCCATAGGACCATGGAGCTGTAGACCTCCTACAATGGGGCTACTTCCTTTTGGCATGTCTATGAGCCATTCCAGTCGTCAGTGAGCAACCCACAGTTCCTCACTGCATTCTGAGTTTCACCATCCAGCTATTTTTCAGCCATGGCTGAAATACAGCAGTAAAAGTTTCTTTTTTTAAATCCACTTTTGCCAAAAAAAATTCAAAGCACATGGCATTAATTTAAAGAGGTATCAAGAGGCAGCACTTGTAAACAACCTGTATTTTTCTGTAGCTACGTTGTTATTAAATGTTTAAGTCTAATTGTTCGCTATAAATCTCCCACACCCTTATAAAGCATCAAAATGTGGCCGCACGGAAGGAAAAAAGTGGCTATCTGCAGAGACGTCATAGCACTTTAGAGGCGAAAAAACTCTCTGCTCTGTCAGTTATTTGAAGATGGAATTATAATAGGGCTTCACAGAACCATATAATTAAGAAGCCTGATCTGTTCTCTCGGCAAGGGGATATTTTATCATTTAATTGTAATTACCTGCTGGCAAAATACAAAAGAAATATAAACCATGAATGCTGGAGATATGATCCAGTGTAAGTATAGAGTTTGTGGGGATTCTTTGCTCTCTCAAGCCTCAAAGATGGAATTTTGGTTTCCATCTGCACATTTTCATAAATTATGCCTAAGTTCAAGCTCGTGGCAACACACATAAACCTTAACCTTCAATAAGTGAATTAGATTAAGCAAGGTTTTTTTCTGTTCATTCATTTCATTGCAAGCGGCACACTTCGTCCAACTTTGTTTTTCTCGACGAACATTAAATTCAGTGACTGCCAAAACTCACTGAAGTTGTGCAAGAAAGCAAAATAAAAAAATAAATTAATAAATAGCATTAACTTTTTTTCAAAGTGATTGCTTGAAGGCAAGGACAAAGAACATTGTATGTATCCGGGCCCTTAATTCTATTACTGAAAGTTAGGGACAGAGTGCATTGAGGTTAGGTTGAATCTAGGCCTTGGTGTTCTCGGTATGTTTTTGATAAACAGACACAACGCAGCATAAGTTACACAGTTGTGAACTTTTTGTGGACCTTCCACAGCTGCGCGCAATTTTCCCACAGATCCCCGTAAATGTGTATCGAGGCCAAAGACATAATATTTGTGAAAGGGCCGAACAGGGGCAGAACCAGGGAAAACGCCAGTGAAGAGAAAATGCCTGCAGGCCTCAGTCTCCCTGATAATGTCTGAGGAGATTAAAATGGAGAAGGCTCCAGTTTTGTGTGGTGCTCACGCCTCTCCCCCTAATGCACAAAGCCTTCTACTCTGTAGAAAACTGAATGATAGTCATAATTAGTGCTATATTAATAAGTGCCTGAGTACATCTGAGTAGGCCTTTGTCCTTGAGGGGGTTATAACCATGCAGTAAACATGTTATTAGTAGATAGATAATTATTACTTTAAGCATGAATAAGAGATTTTCATTCATTTGAAACATGCCTTACCTAATGCAATAAGATTCCTGTAAGTGCAACGTACATAAAAAGTGTAAGGCTTTGACAAACTGTTAGATCAATTTGCTTGTAGCTGATATGGTAAAGATTTTGTATTTACAGCACATTTTTTGGTAGCGGAGAGGAAATTAGTATCATGAAGTACTTGTGAGAAAATGTTATACATCTATATTGGTCCAGACTGTCAGAAGTGTTAATGATTGATATGGTGCATATGTAGTTTGAAATGACTCATGACCTTTTTATTTCCTCTCTCCAAGCTTATCGTCTGAATGTTCCAGCTGACTCCATACTTGATATGTCTTTGCTGTCGTGCAAAAGTGTGGAAAACCAGCGCTCTGGGAAGGCAAAGATCTTTCAAAAGATGCGACATGTTCATGTCCCCTCCAGATTAATGGCTCACGTACATTGAAATCAGGCCAAAACGTCTCTGTGGATGCACCCATCAGACCCAACCTTGTAAAGGAAAGGATCATGAATGGTCACAAGCTTCACATGCACACGAGCGCTCGTGAAGAGTTCATTATCGGCCGAAAGATTTCAAACTGTATTTCATGGTCGATAAGGAATGGATTAGAATGCAAATTTCATTTATTTGATACAATGAGAAAGCCAATATACAGCTGTGTTTGACTCAACAGCATGTCTTAAGACCTTAAGACTAATCCATTACACTGGGCCTATTTCTCTCAGTTAAGACTTTTGAAAGATCTTGACTTTAGTTGATTTCAATTAAACATTCTCATAAGCAAACAATAGCTGTGGATGCTGGGATGATAAAATACACATTAAATAATATCCTGTTTTATTTCAGAGTTATGTTCATATTCTCCCTAAAATCCCAGCTCATTTGCGCATTCACTGGTGACTGTGCATTTCCTTAAATTAAGGGGTGACATGGGTGACAAGAGAGCTTTTCCACCCGTTTTGTGCAGTAGAGAAGAGTCAGCAGCTCAACGTATCAGCTTGCTCTTCCGTCACCAACAGCAGGGGACAAAAAAACACACCGTTTAAGAGCTGCAACAGCGTGCAAGAAATATTTCCTGGCAATAACTCACCAATTTGTGTCAAAGATTAGAGCAGCGTCAGAGAAAGCGCAGTAAATATAGCCCGGGTGGACGAGGTCACCCTCATTTTGCACCAGGAACTTGTTATTCAACTACGCAGATTACGAGCTGGCACAGGGACTTAATGGCCCATGCGCTTTTCCGCAGTCTTGTTGTTTTGCGTTCGTCGAGACACTAAAAATAATTTATAACCAGACGCAGTGACACAAAGTGCATGTCTTCAGGAGCTCCGGATGAGTGGCAACTTCCTATTGCAACATCACAGGGGTACGACAATAAAGAGAGGAAATAAGGCTAAATTCACCGTGGATCCCATTCAGGAAGAAACAGCTTTCTTACATTTTAAACTCTCTCCACTTTGTGCACATCGTGGCTCGGTTTGAAAGCTGTGTTTTGTCCTTTATTGCTTTGTTAACTTGCATTGTGGCATTTAATCGAGGTGAACCCACACACAGATCCCAGAATGCATTTGGGTAAGCGGCTGACTGAGGTTGTGTAATTTGTAACTTCCTGTCTCTCCAGCAACACTGATTCTAAAACTAGGGCTTAATTATGGCTGGTTTGATCCGGAACCAGATTGTCCCACATTCACTCTCCTCACAGACCCATGACCACACAGGCTATCATTGGTTTATTTCACTGATGTCTGATGGGAAAAAGAGGCAACGAGGTACCCCTTATATGGTGTTCTTTCTTAGATGCCACCAAAAACTGACAGATTTGAAACAATAATTGTGTTTTACAATGAAGAGCAAAGCCTTTCGATTTCGTTGCGGCAGACAGTAAAATCGAATCAAACAGCCAAATCAAAACAAACATTTTCCAAATTTCCCACAATGCACTTTGCAATAGGCCCCAGCATTAACCCCAACAAAAGCAAGCTTGAGGCGACAGTAGGGGGAAAAACTCCCTATGTGGAACAGATGGGAGAAACCAGAGCTGAGAGCAGGAACGGATCCTCCTCAGGCCGGCACAGGGTGTGAGTCTGTAAGGACCAACCCGGTCAGTTAGCAGCTGAAAAGTGCAGTCCTGGGACAGGTGTATGGCTAACATGGTGATGTCAGTGACTGAAAGCCATTGGTAGCTCCACATTTTTCCTTTGCTTCATGTTATCTCATTCACCAATCTCTGGTTCAGATCTGATCCCTCCAGGCGTAGGATCCCATCGAATGAGTCATTGATGATCAGCGCTGAGTGATTTGAACAGTAGCGTTACCGACGAATGTTGATGGTATCCAGGCTCACGTCACGCATAACCTTCTCCAGTCGTCACTCAATTCAAACGCGAAGTAATAATTCCTCATACGGCGCTGAACTAATGCGGCTGTCTGAGGAACACCATTGTATCTGAATTCCTAGAATTCCAGAGGACCCACATGAGGAGCTCCCATTACGATTTATGACACGTAATCATTTCTAACCGCAGCACACTGTCTCTTCCACCCTGAGTAAGGATCTGAATCACTTTTTTTTCCGCTGCTCATACAACATTTATGTTTTTGTTGCTGTCATCGGGCTGACCAAGGTATAAGACTGGGCCATGATGTGTATGGAGGTTAAACGTCAAACTTCATTCATTCAACTCATCACTCAAAAACGAAGCACAAAGACCAAAGTAGTTACAGTCAACACAGACAGACCAAAGCTATGAAACTTGTTATTATCATTATTATATTTATCCTTCTTTTAGTGAAGCAAAATTGTGATATCCTACAAGCGGTCATTGTGCCAGACCAACTTTCAGCAAGATATTACAGAACTCTTCACACACCTGAGGTTACCTATCAGATGAGTGAATATCCACACAGTGGCTCACTGCGGTTTTTCCAGCACAGGCTTCCTGTTTCCTGGTGGACCTCATGAACTCTCTGTACATTCGCTGATTCAGGCCGCCCTCTGGGCCGCATAATCGAGCATGAAGAGACGTTTCCAAGCCTCCAGTGGAAGAACGGAGCAACCTTGTGCCCACTTCAGGACAGGAAGACTCGGCCTCCTGTGTGGGTTTTTTTTAAGCGCACGCTGTAAAACCTAACGACTTCAGTTCGCTCAAATGGTTTACGGAAACCGATTGCCTGTAACAGCTTGAGCAGCCACAGCTTAATGGGTTTGAGTTAACAGAGTGGAAGACCACCGCTAACTTTAACCAATTAAGTTGCCGATCATAAATTGCTCAAAGCAATCAATGCCTTTAACATTTACAGTAAACTGACCTTGTCAGGGTGAAGGCTCTGCAGTTTTTGAGGAACAACTGAACACCCCCTGTGCATAGACAAGGTAGCACTGGTCCTTTTTTACTGCTTTTTTTGGCAGATTTTTCCCCTTTTTTTCCCCAACATGAATGTTCAACCGAAACTGGTTGACCTCACGGTAACACCCGCCCTGACAGCTGTGGGAGGAGAAGTCGAGCGTGTGACTCCTCCGATTCATGTGACGATGTTCTCGCTTCTTTTTCTTCGCACCACTCAGTGCACACTGTCTATGACGTCGGAGGATGTAGTCAGCACACGGTCGGTTCGTGCCGACGCAGCCTGCAGTGTGATACAGTTAACAAACATTTAACATTTATGAGGATGGTTCAAGACATGAACCATTTTTCATCGCACTGTGTTTATGATGATTATTGCAATTTCGTGTGATCACAAGTCTCAAAGTGTAAAACGTGTTTCCCAAGAGAGCGAAACCTTAAGGTGACCTCCTGTAATCTCCTGTAATGTAATCAACTTAGGGTTTATTAGGTGGCTTCATGTATGAAATGATATCTCCAGACTCATGCCAGCACTTATGCACATTTATGGTTTGTTTAAAATGCATTTATCTTTGGTTGTAACTTGGGGGAAAAAGTAAATCCAAGGGATGTTCCTGCTCTTACACTATCAGTCTTTCTGTCAGCATTGAAAGGCTATCTAGCATTGAGGAAGCTCATTATGACTTCACCAGAACTTCTTATTCAAACAAGGATTTGACTTGAAATTAATGCACACTTAAATTATATTCAGTAAAAAGTATATTCATGTGTGAAACAATAATTGCTAGGTCATTCAGAGACAGGCTTTAAAACAGGGTTCTGAAATAGTGGGCCTTTTTTTCTGGGACTTTTGTGGTCATCACGGGCCCTCGTGGGCTTCCTGTCCAGAACATCCAGTCCTGTCTGTGCGCTTCTGTGCTCAGGGATCTTGTGCATGACCAAACATTTACTGAGGTATAAAATTCAACAACCTACAAACAGGAAGCAGAGAAGGCTCTGGACGGTGGGTGCGCACCCCACTTTCCAAAGGTTACGGTACAGTCAAGTACGGTTAAAATAAAAGTCGCTGAAACTCTTGGAGTGTTTCAGACTTACTTATTCCTCTTCCCTGCGGAAGGCCACATTAAGCACTTGTCATACCAGGTAGTTGCCAGCAGCGTTTTCAGCCTGACCCCATTCATTTATGCTGTTTATTTATCCTTTATGTTACATGGTTGTCAGTCGTCCTCCCATTCCAGATGGACTTCAGTCCCATACGCCTCTGCGCTGTGGTGCATCGGAGTGAATGGCCATGGCTCAGAACTTAACCAAAGACGGAGAATACGGGCCAGATTTGTCAAATCCTTTGGCACAAGTCAAAATTGTTGCATGTTTTATATGCAGCTTTTGGAACACACCATTTTGTGGAGCAAACGGCCTCAAACGGTCACATGCTGTCTTGGATGTTTTGCTTAGGCAAAAATTTAGAATGCCCTGAATGTTTTAGCCAATCAGACCCTACGTGCAAACCCTAGGGTGGGGTTCCTGAAAGTCCTCTTCCCAATCACTGGGAGAAGGCGAGGTGAAGCAGCAGGAGACTGAAGAGTGGTGTTTCTGGCTGGGATTTCTCTGTGATGCTCTCGGGAGGATCTGTGTGGAGCTGCTTTATAATAATGCCGTTGTACAGAGTGCTGCACAGAATTAGGGAGCTCCTTTGACTCAAAGCTAGCACTGCCATTGTAGCCATGAGCGAGCTGCTTCACCTAAAATACCTGCACTGATGTCCAAGTGTGTAGTTGCGGGTTGCTTTGGATAAGATTGTTTGTTACACGCTTAAGACGTAAAATGTAGTGCCGTGGTGTCCACTTGGGTTTGGGTGAAATTCCATTTCGATTCATGGAAATCAATAAACATCAATTAATTTGACATCTGTGTGCATTTCTAAATTAACAACCTAAACTCTGGTTAATCATATGAATTGAAATGGAGTGAATCATATGCTTGGCACCCACAGAACTGGCAAACGAAGAAAACCATGGAAACCCAGGAATTTCTGGTTATGGTTTTGCGCATGAGTTTCAGATCGCTTTGCCTAATGCTTAATCACCAGCTACCGAGCTGGGGTCTGCTCAGAGCAGGCCGTGCCGCTTGCCGTCAGGCCCATTTGGCACCTGGGGTCTCACCACACCTGCGCGGCACAGCGGGCTGGCATCGGGCCTTGCTGTGATCCAGCATGCACGCGCAAGCCGCTGCGTAGCTAAGGGATGACTAAGACGAAAACCAGCTGATAAATGATTCATTGGCCTCCCTCCGCGCGGCGTTAAAAGGCACAATGACATCGGCTAAACCAGCTAAAAAAAAAAACCTGCTCACCACTGATGTCAAGAACGCTGTGAAACTTCCGTAAACAAATACAAACAAAATTTATTAGCAAGATGTATCAACAAAATTTGTGCAACTATTTACATAGGAGGGATTTAGTGGATGCATTTATTCACAGAGTCTTTCACAGTTTACATTTTTACACTCTATCTACGCATACAGCTCCCTGTACCAGCTGTGCAGTCTCCCTAACCATAGCACTGCAATGTACCAGCTCCCTAACCACTACACTACACTGTATCAGCTCCCTAACCATTACACTACACTGTACCAGCTCCCAAACCATTACACTACACTGTACCAGCTCCCTAACCATTACACTACACTGTACCAGCTCCCAAACCATTACACTGCACTGTTTGAGCTCCCTAACCATTACACTACACTGCACCAGCTCCCTAACCACTACATTACACTGCTCTGTTTGAGCTCCCTAACCATTGAACTTCATTGGCACCCTATACAAGGGAAAATAGACCAATCAAGTCTCTTGTGCCAGTTAGAGCTGTGAAGAGGAGTCGCATACGGAGTCTGCGTGAGCGACGTGGGTGGGCCCTCCAGGGCTAGCGGTAAGAGCCGAAGCTGGAAGCCCTCGGAGGCGCGCGCGAGTTAGCCGCGGTTGGTTGAAGGCACAGAATAACGGCGTTGCCAGCCCCTCATTGGGGCGGGATTGGTGGCAGCACCCGGGCCCTGACAGCAAACACCGTGCAGGGCATTCACGCGCGCACATTCCGACCTACCTCCCCCCACCACCCCCACACACCATCCCTGGGGCCCTGATTGGTTCGTCACCCCAAAAGGGACAAGAGTCGCCCCGTTGGGGCCTGTGCCCTGTACAAACTGTTCTAGGGTCCTCAAATTGTCCTTTTTTTTCTGGACATGTTTTTTTTTCTGAACAGTAAAAAAAGTATGAATACAAAGGATTCACACTGTGTGTTTTTTTTCTTTTTGCAGCCTTGATTTCATAATGAAATCAGTCGCACTTCACAACCCTGCCTGCGTGTCGTTTGTTTGTGGACTCACAGCATAAAGCTGAGATTGTATTTCTGCAGCGCTCCAAAAAGTGATCTAATTGTCAATTCCTAATCAACCGGTACCAACCAAAGGAGAGGCTTCCTAATTATGTAACCATGGTTTCTGACTTGTAAACAACAGCAGCATGGAACATGTAAAATAATTACAAACAACCAAATAAGTGGTCATATGACTGAACATATCAAGTTAAGTTTTGCCCATTGCTACACTCTGACCAGTTACTGATAATTCACAATTGATCATTGTTGTGGTTACTGCTGACTAAACGCTACCGCCCATAGATGAGTTGAATCTTAAAAGTCTTAGTTGCATTGTGACCAGACTGTTGCATGTTTAAAACTTGGTTTGCATTAAAATTGCAAAATTAAAAAATGTAAAGAAATTTAAATAAAAAACAATTATCAAAATAAGTCAAAACTACAGGGTCAGCTGTCAAAAGTTCTAGAAGGCCCGCTCCAATTATTCCAAAGGTGCTGGAGGATGGCTGGAGGCGTATCTATCATGAGATCTGAGAAATTTGTCTTCCTTCCAATGACCTGGAAATGATGGACCATCTAAAGCCAATACTGTCATTGCCACACAGAACTAAACAGCTATAACTACACAGAACAGCTCTCTCTCTCAGTCCAAACGTTAATTAATACAGCTATAACTACACACACCAGATCTCTCTGTGCAACTCGAAGCCAACACAGCTATAACTACACAGACCAGCTCTCTCTCTCTGTCAAAAATTAATTAATACAGCTATACCTACATAGACATACTCTCTCTGTGCAGCTCAAAACCAACACAGCTATATGTACACAGACCAGCTCTCTCTCTCTGTCCCAACGTTAAATTAACACAGCTATAACTACATCTTAGTCCAAACTCTTTAACTATATCTGGAGGTATGGCCGCCACAAATCATTTCTGAGCTCGTTTCTCGCAGCACTGTCCAACAGTTGTCTAAATTTTACATGCATGTTCTATGGTTTCATGTTCAATTTGCATGATGAACTGTTTCATCTGATCTTGATTAGCGCTGTCCTCATGAAAGGTTAAAGAGAATCTGAGGAACACATGTGGACCCGTATCAACGAACCAACGCTTCCCCCATGGACCCTTTTTTTTTAATGCAGTCAATGTTTCATATTTCATTTGATGTTTAGAATCATACAGACAAATGTTTTACCTTGTTATTATTCAAATATAGAGCAAATATCTTTTCAGGCCGGAGGCCAAATGGAATGCTGAGAGATGTCTTTGAAGAAGCTTTTTATATTTCAACCCAGATCATATTATTTTAGAATTCAAACCCCAGTGTATGATGGTTGCTATGCGTTTGTTTAAAAACTAAATATAGCTTTTGAAGGGGAGATGTCAGATGGGTACAGCTTATGTAAACTGTGTGACCAGGGTTCGCTGAGTTCTGCTGGTGAAACCAAGGCACCTTATGGTGATTTCTCCTTTCAGTTGCAATCTGTCTCTCTTTTTTTTTTTTGGTAATTGAATTCAGTCATGCGACGGAGTTGAAACTTGGGATGTTGAAGGGAGGTTCGGTTGATTATTCAAAGGCTTCCTGTCATGGCAACCTTAAATGGCATGTTTACATTTTTTAAATATTTATCCCCAAAACTGCTCGCGATGGGACTTCTTTCACCATCAGAATATTATGGCAAAGTAAGAAAATTTTCATGAGTTCCGCTGAATGTTTGATGGGCTGTGCTGTGGCGTATTAAACAAGCCTCATCCGGCAGCTTTTAAGTTTGACTTTTTTGACTGAAACGTTTTATGGGCAGGCCTTCTGAGCATGCTCCAAATGACGGCCGCCGTCGCGGCTCCGCAGGGTTCTAGAACCCTCTCCTCCTGGAGGCCTCTTTTATTTTTGCTCAGAGATTAAACAAAACTGGGTCTGTACAGGTCTGCGGACTGACTCCTTGGAGGGAACCCTCTCGCTCTCTCTCCCTCCCTCCCTCCCTCCCTCCCCCTCCCCCATCCCCTCTCTCTCTAATTCAAATTTAAAATGCAAAACACAAAGTGCTTTATTGGCATGAAGTGATTTATATCTGTGTGTATGTGTGCATGTCAAAGCATGCGTACGTTTGTGAACTGTGACATTGGTTATGTTTCTCTTATGTTTCTCGTCTCTCTCTCTCTCTCTCTGTTTTGCTCTCAGTGGATTCCAGCAGTTTTAAAAGGCCGTATAACAGTACTGATAGGTCAGCCACCAGCCGTCAGGCACTAATCACAACATGAGTGGAATGCCAGCGGGGTCACGGGGCGGATGGGGTCAACCCCCCACCACCCCCCATCCCACCCCCATGGCCCCCTAGCTCCAGTCTGTGAGCATGCATACGGGGCCTGCCACCCAGATACTCCCAAACAACCCCCCACCACACCCCCACCCCCGCTGCCCTGGGTCTCTCTTCCCACGGCCTGGCTTTTCACCTGTACATGGAGGCCAGCTCCAGGGTAGGCTGTTTTTTATGTGTGTGTGTGTGTGTGTGCACGTGTGTGTGTGTGTGTGTGTGTGTGTGTGTGTGTGCTTATTCACGTGTGTGTGTGTGTGTGTGCGTGTGTGTGTGCTTATTCACGTGTGATGTATGAGCGTGCATATGTGTGTGTTTATGTACGTGTGAATGTGAGTGTACATATGTGTGTGTTTATGTACGTGTGAATGTGAGTGTACATATGTGTGTGTTTGTGCGTGTATGTACAGTACCAGTCAAAAGTTTGGACACGCTTTCCCATTCACTTCAATGAGAAAGTGTGTCCAAACTTTTGACTGGTACTGTATGTAAGTGCATATGTGTGTGTGTATGTGTGTGTGTGTGTAAGTGCATGCGTACATACGTGTGTGTATGTGTGTGTGTATGTGTGTGTGTATGTATGTAAGTGCATGCGTAAGTGTGTGTGTGTGTGTGTGTGCGTATGTGCGTAAGTGCATGCATACGTTTGTGTATGTGTGTGTGTATGCATACATACATGTGTGTACATTTGTAGCCCTGACATACATGGTCCAGCCCGGGACAGTGAGGTGGGTCAGACTCACGGCTGGAGAAACAGAGCTGTACTCCTGACTGAGTGAGATTCCATCAGAGAAGAAAAACCCCACATGTACAGCACCGTCCAGGAACAAGGCCAGCAGGACTTATTGAGAAATTCAGAAAGGCAAGAATGAAAATGTTGGACATAGAGACAGAGTTTATTCAGGACTTCTGTCAGTGGGAGGGTCTGTAATATATGCGCATTGCCAGTCTGTGGAGACTCTGTTTCCTACGAACCCATAACATAAGAATAACTTATTCAAAAGGCAGCGTTCGTTTTTGCCTGAGTTCAAAGTTGTTGAATCCAGGGTAACCTGAGCCTGGTCATTAATAAAAATAAATAATGACAGATGTAGCATACCTGGCAGCCCCATGCTGAGTTTATATGGGCCAAAATGCATGTGAAATGAGGGTTACCCCCAGGTTCTTTGGCCCGAATCTCAGACTCATTCAGTGATTCATTTCCGCCCCCTTTGCAGTGCTGTTTTGCTGCACAGAGTGTTAGGTGTTCCCTGCACCAGACTCTGGGTCAAGTACGTACTTGAAACCCTCTCTTTAGATACTGGTAAAATCTGTAAAAAGAAAACAGAAATCCTGCTTGCTCTTCAGAACATTAAGAAGACATTATTTACTGTCAAAATGCACAATCACGGTGGGTAAAATCGTAGGTAAAAATTAATAATTTCTTTGAGAATTATCAGTAACCTGCAAGAAATGTTTATTGGTGTCTAAAGGGTTGAAGTATATGAAATAAAAACATAACACAGCTCTGATGTGTCTTTCACTTTTGGGGTCCCCTCCAACACTGGCATAAGAACACTGCTGTCTAAACTACTTTAACCCCTTCTCTCTCTCTCCCTCTCTCTCTCTATCTCCCTCTCTCTCTCTCTCTGTCTCTCTCTCTATCTCTCTCTCTCTCTCTCTCTGTCTCTCTCCAGCTGGCTCAGTTAAGTCTTTAAAGAGGCTAGAGATGGCCCCACATGGCCCTTGTGTGTCGTTCTCAAGAACCGATAAATAATTTAACGTGCACATTGGAACACTGCACTTTTCTGCACTGCGAATGAACACATATGTCGGACGAACATGCATGCATGCAAGTACGTGCAAACATGCACACGATCAAACAGACACGAGTACATCAAAGTACACGCACACGCACATGCGTGCACGCATGCACGGACACACACACACACACACACACACACATTCAGGTACCATGAAAGTAATAGGCTGAGAAGACAGGAGAAATTTGATAAACTTTTTTTTATTGATATTAAAAATGAAGTACATGGATTGTACATTTCGGACGTTCTAGCGTGCAGAGGTTTAATTAATGAAATACACTGGGCTGACACAATAAATCTCACCAATGGTAGGCAAGCTATCCCTTCATATTTACTGACCAGAAGTGGTTATCTTCTATGCCATTCACAAGAAAACTATGCAGTCTGTATGAACAACATAATAAAGGTAGTCCTAGAGAGACAGAGAGAGAGAGAGAAACAAAACTGAAAATAAACACAGAAACCCACCAATTGATAAGCCATATGCAAAGTCACTGGGTGAAAAAAAAGTTTTTTGGAAAAAAACCTAATAAAATAACATTAAAAAAGATAATAATTGCACTGTTTATTTTCTGACACAACTGAACCTCAAATTATAGGACATAAAAAAAGACATACGCAGGGCACGCATGCGGCTCGACAGGATGGAGGGGTTGCTTTGCATAAGATGGGGCCCTGAGTCTGGGCTGCAGCGACTGAGGCCTACCTACACCCACACTGGGTCAACGGTGCCCTGTCCCAGGCCGGGAAGACTCCATGCTGGGGGGCCAGAGAAAGGGAGCGACTAGGTTGAGTTTTGGGGAGGAAGGGGGGAGGGAGGTGGAAGGACACTGTCCTGGCTGAGTGGCTCATTTTGCCTCTGAACCGAGAGCCCTGGTGAGCAAGGTCTATTTCACGTGGCAAGGGGGAAAAAACAAACAACTAAACAAACCCAAATTTAAAAAAAAAAAAAAGAGAAATGATTTCTGGCACAAGCTTTGTTGGATTCAGAGTGGTGTTCTTGTAGACACAGAGGGGAGGCTGTGTGTTCTCATTAAGGGAGGAAAACAAAAGAAAAGTTGCCAAAAATGGCAAAAGGGACAGAGGGAATCACCCATTAACCCTTTCCTCTCCCCTCCGTACCTGTCCTCTAATAAACCACCTGTATTTCCTGAGTATCGGCATGGCCAATGACGGTCCAGTACGGTAGCCCTTCTTCATCGAACACAAACCGACAATGGACTGGGTCGTAGGGGGTGGGAGGGGTTATTAAGATCGATAGCCCCAAGAGCGAATCAGAAGCATCGCTCTCTTGGTTAGGCCCAATCACGTCACGTGGGAGGTGGTCACCGGCCTACTGACCCACTCAGGGGGACAACGGTCAGAGTGAGGTTACACAGATGGGGTAAGATGGAAGGGGAAGGGGTCTAGGGGTGGGGGTGAGGGCAGGGGTGGTCTGCAGCCTTCCATAAATTGACAGACAGGGCCTTTCTGCCCTCTACCCCAACCCCCCAGGACCACGGGTATCAAACACCCCCAGCCTGCCCTGCACACACACACACACACACACACACACTCACACTCACACACACGCACATACACACACTCACACTCACACACACACACACACACACACACACACACACACACACATACACACACACACACACACACTCACACTCACACACACACTCACAATCACAATCACAATCACACACACACACACACACATACACACACGATACCGACACATATTCTACAACCTCAGCGGTAATACTAAAGTGGCTTACAACATAGTGGGCAGAGAGTACAATCAGAGTGTGTTTGGACATGTATCTCCAAGCATTCCTGTATTATGGTAAGACTTGTATCTTTGTTTTTTTGTTTTTTTTTTAAACCGAAGCCCCTTAAAGTAGGGTACAAAAAGTCCTGTGAAAGGCTGTTATTATGAACATGTGCCTATTTTTGTGATATAGCATGCCTAAGCAATCTGGCCTACTGCAGCTGTTAAAATATCGATATGACATCACTCTGTGGTGTAAGGGAAGCGGAGAGGGACATTTTTTGGTACAAAGCATCTACAAATAGCAATACAGGTAAAAAGAGAACCAAAAAAAGAAAGAACATATAAAATGAATCTGTCAGTTGCGCATCAGTGCTACGTATATTATTTGGACCAATTTTCATATATTTTTTCTTATAACAAAATAAATAATGCCTTTATACAGTGCCATTATTTGTATTTAACAAAAAAAAAAAAAAGAAGCTTGCTCATTATTCGGCTCATTATGCATGGTACAGCTGTGACTAACAGATAATAATAATAATAATAACATGTCGTCCCTGGAAACTAATTATACATATTCAAGTATTTGTTTTCAAGCAAAAGCATGTGAATACTACTGATAAAAAATAAAAAATAAAATGTTAGTTGACATTATTGCTGTTTTTTCCCTTTGACTTGAAATTTGTGCCATTTTTTCTTTAGAAATGTAAAATAATATCATAATAACCACAATAAAATATAGCAAAAAAATAAAAAAGGAAAATAACTATCTTGCAAACAGGAATGTCACGGTAGCAGAGTCTGACAGGGTTTTTTTTTTTCTTAAAACAGTTTTTTTTTTAAACGGAAAAGAAAAAACAAACAAAAAAAAAAAAAAAAACATCACACTTGCTCTACGTTCATAAGGTTTCACTTCCTCAGAGAGAAGACCTACAGCGGCTGGGCGGAACATGGGCTCCTGTTCCCGGGGGTCCCTCAAAAATCCTTTTCAATTTCCCCATGCTGCTCCCCTCCTGGGCGCCATGGCAACATTCTGACTGGGCCGTGGGCGGGGCCATGTCCACCTGCTGCTCCCATGGCAACGACACTGCATTCCGGTACCCCGCCCTCTGCTCGCAGTGACATCCCCGTTTCACACTGCCAGAACCAAGCGATTTTTCTCTCTTTTTTTTAACAAGTCACACTTTCCTTAAAACGGAAAGTTTAATAATTATTCAAAGAAAAAAAACGTGCATTTTCAGCTTTCCTCTTCTTTGAGTCCATTCCCAAAGCTAGCACCATAACATTTTTTGAGCTACACGTTCATTGTCCATAAAAAAATAGTGCCTTTTTTTCTTTACTTAAAAACAAGAACTTTGACGTAATCCGTGGCGATGTGCAATTTGCAGACTTTTTTCTGCTTTTTTTTGTTTGTGATTAAAAGGTGCTGGAACAGGAATCTAATTTAAACAAAATAATTCCTTACAGTGTGAAGATCCCTCTTGATAGTTACAGGTGCAAACTAATAAGAAAAAAGAACTAAAAAGAGATGTTCTTTATCTTAGGAAACTGGCGTGGAATGGAGTCTTTTATGCTGGCTGTTTTTCACGTTTTGTTTTCTTCCCCAGTGAAAAAAACCCTTCTGCTGTGTGTCCTCTTGACGCTTGCCAAGCTGTAAATCTCTTTCATCTTCTTCTCTTTTCTCTCCTTTCTTCTTGTTTAGGATCCACCTGAATTGCATTCAGTCTAATTGTTCACTCTTTTGTGTGTGCATTTGTGTGTGAAAGAGAACAAAAGAGATAGAGAGAAAGAGAGAGAGAGAGAGAGAGAGAGAGAAGAGAGTTGAGACAGTTCAGGAGAAAGAGAGAGAAAGAAGAGAAAAAGAGTGAGAGAGACAGAGAGAGCTAACACAGGACGGTGTGTGCTTGTATTGCTGGTATAAGAGTGTAAGAGAGATGTTGGAAGGTGAGGCAGAGGAGGGGGAGTGGAGGGGCAGGAGATGAAGGGCTGGAGAGGACTGCCACAGAAATGACGTCAGAAACAAAGCTATAATCCCCTAGTCTTTTTTTTCTTTCTTTCTTTCTTTCCAACTCTTGTCTGTGCAAACGAATCCTGAATTCACTTGTGGTTGACGTAGTTTTCTGTGGGCGCCGCCGCCAGGATCGGGGGGAGCTTGCTGGGGAGGGTGATGAGCGGCCGGTGGAAGAGGGCCTGCTCTTGGGCCCGGACCCTCTCCGCCTGCCGCCGGAACTTCCGGGCTCTCAGAATCGCCGGAATCCCTCGCCGCAGCCGCTGGGCGGCTTTCCTCTGCCACGCTTCATATTTGGAATACTTGACGGCCACGTGCCTTCTCGGGACGTCCTGTAAGATGCAAAACAAGGACGAAAAAAGAAAGAAAAAAACAAAGAGTTAATTTGGCAGCTTTGGATCAGACCTCCCTCCTTTGAAAAACAACGGACTCACGTATAATTATGCATTTAGGGTTTATCTCATGCGCGTCGTGTGAGGAGGACGACCCAGAACGTGTCTGGGTTTGTCTTGGAAAGGGGTGCGGATGGGCACGACATGTTTTGCACTCGGTCTCTGCACCTCGGAGTTGACCGTAGAGGGCTGGTAACGTCACATTGTTATGTTGAAACATGCTTCGCTCAGACTTTCAGGACAAGTCTACAAACAGAAAGGTTTACCAAGTCCTATCAATAGCCAATGGGTGTAGGAAAACATACTGGCCATTTGTTCCCCAGTTGGAGTGGTCTCTCTCCCCCTGTCGCTCTGTCGGTAACACAAAATGCAGCTCGAACCTCTATTCCCAGAAAAAAACGGTCCCTATCAACTGGGGGCCAAGATTCACCAGCAGAGTGGAAAACATGGCTCAGGTATTTACACCTGAGGAGACATCGTGAACACAGTCCGCCTCAAGCCCAAAATCCAACCCATCCCTACAAACTACACGATTATGCCATTCGCCCACTTCTTTCATCGAACTGCCATTTGAGGCCTGGGAAGCTAAGCCAGCACTATGACTGGCCTTTATCTCTGCTTGTACCGAGGGCTAAGCCACCTGCCATTGGTCCATGAAATCCTCCAAGGGCTCTGCCATTAGTATTACACAGCAGATCACCTACATTTATATTTAGACATTCACCTGAGGATATCACCAAGACCAAGTTATATATCAACCTATGAGGCTTGGAGAAATTCCAGTGAACTGCTTTGCTTTGCTTAACTGGCACAATGCCAGTGTCTCTCCTTAGAATCCAGCCTCAAACCTCTCGGTGTTACAGGCCCAGATCCCTAAATATTATGCCAGCCACAAGCTGGGTGCTTTTTGTTTTAACTATAAATTTCAGAACAGCTTCAGGCCCTAGACAACCAGGTGTCAGCGGCAGCTTTACTTGACTAAATAAACTCTGAGTAACGATGGAATTCTCTGGCTCTCCAGCAGCACTAGTGTGAACCAATCCAACACACTAATGTCAATCAAGGTCATTTTGTAATGGAGGCAAAGTGAATGTGTTTATATGTGTGAGTTTCAGGTGCTCCAGTGACAAAGTCACACCCTAAAAACCAGCTCCTCTCCACCGCCGTTAGTAAATACCCGGCTTTGCGTCGTGTGTTGTGTAATCAGCGCGAAATCGAGCTCTGAAGAACGCATGAAGAAGAGTTCGCACTCTCTGCTCTCACCTTGAAGCGTTCACTTGACCTCTCCCAGATTATTCCAATGCGCGGCAGAAAACTATGACATTTTTCCACGTCGGTCAGCAGTTTTTTTTTTGTTGTTTTCTTTTTGAGTGAAAGACACTTGGGTCAGCACGACTCGCTGAGCGAGATAAAAGACTTATTTTTAACATCTTTAATTCCACGGCTGGTGTATGAGGGTGTGACGTACTCAGAGCTGGAGAGGGCCTGGGGTCGAGGGGGAAGGGGGGGACTTTCTCACGGTGATAAGAAACAAGCTCTGTCTCACACGCACACGCACACACACACACACACACGCAAACACACGCGCACACTAACACACCTTGCTCGGTAGCACAGGTCTGACCTGCAGCGACGTGGCAGAAACGTCTCGTTCAGACTTGGCGGGTTTGGCGCAGTACTGCTCCAGAAGCATCAGGTCGCAGCTTCGGAAACAGCATTCCTCCACAATCCCTCTCTGCGCCCGCCTGCTGTTCGACCTGCTGGTCGGCCTGCCTGTTGGGAGACAGCGGAAAAAAGAGAGAGAGTCAACTTAACTTCACAGTACTCAGCCACAACAGTAGCAAAGACAGGTGTGACATTATACCTTAAAAGCAGAGCACTGGGGGTTTTGGCATCAGAAACACTGACTCTGCGTAGCCTCACAAACACTGACTCTGCGTGGCCTCACAAACACTGACTCTGCATAGCCTCACAAACACTGACTCTGCGTAGCCTCACAAACACTGACTCTGCGTAGCCTCACAAACACTGACTCTGCATAGCCTCACAAACACTGACTCTGCGTAGCCTCACAAACACAGACTCTGCGCGGCCTCTAACAATCGGAGAAGAATGAATCACATTTAAACATGTACAATAGTGAGGCTTCACGAACCCCATAATGAGCGGAGCTGCAGTAGGCTTTAGGCTCCTCCTTTTCACAGATTGGTGAAGCCTCCTTCTCCCATGACTTTGAGAGATCAGTGTGACACTGTGAAATACTCAGCACTATTTAAGATGTATCATTTATATACTGTATTGTATCCTCATTTCAACACATAGAGTGGGATCTGAACATCTGGCGGCACCGATTTCTGAACAAACCGATATTTGTTTGTTCAGACTAAACACACATGGCCAATCATCCAACCCAGCTGCTCACCCTCACAGAAATGAATGAATGAATGAATGAATGAATGAATGAATGAATGAATGAATGAATGAATGAATGAATGAATGAATGTTGGAGCACTGCCCTAAGCACAGAGCAAATAACCTGAAGTAACTCAACTGCAAGCAACCAACGGACACGAGGCCAAGACCCCCAGCGACTTTTTGGTGAGTAAACAACACAAATGGAGGCTATCCTTTGACCCTTGCTTTTGCCAGCTCAGCAAAGATAACGAGACACAATGGTACAGAACAGAAGGAGTGGCACAGACACCTGACAGAGGTGGAAAGTGACATAAGGGTGGGAGGAGGAGGGGCTTGCAACAGACAGGAAGTACGGTGTGAAATGACACAGGAAGTACAGTGTGGAGCCACCATGCTGGCTAATGGATCCATCTAGATTGTCTGCACTTTCAAGGTAACTGCTCGTGTCTGGGTGACATCTCTGTCAGATGTCTGTGGTTATTCTGTGTGACTATAGACCAGGACTAGAGTTTTATTTTTTTTTTTGGTTCAGGGATTTAACAAATGTTAAATCTGACAGAGAAAAGAGGACATAAAGTGCTCAGGCAAATTGCTGTAGCTGATCAGTAAGCTCAATAATATTCTGTGGGTCACTTTCTACTGCCCTTGTCAGTCTCAAAATTCCTTAGAGTCCTCAGATTTTTCACTTTTGGACTTATTTCCATGAGTACACTGCGATGTGCCAATTACGTTAAAATTATTTTGTATAATTGGTCTTAAACTGCATTGCACATTGTCAATTTCACTGCATTCGCTATTAGTCTTAGTCTTATGGTCTACTATTCCTTTCTTTGCTTTTCCGAGTATTTTCACTCCTTTCAAGAAAGAAAGAGTAGCCTGGGAACAAACTTGAGTATAAAGGAATGCGACAGGCCAACTACCATATAACTTTCCCTGCAAAATGTATGAGTAATCGAGCAAGCTATCTTGACTCGTCAAGCCGCGCGCTTTTACTTTTACTGTGCGTGTTTCACGTGCGCCGGAGAGGGAGCAGCACGCAGAGCGCGCTCGCAGAGCGGGCGTCTTCAGCCACACGGCTGGGTACTTTCAACAAACATGAAGCAGCACTCTACGAACCAATTGTCAGCTGTACTCCAAATCCGACCGCTATGAACCCCGCCCCCTTCCCCCGTCACCCCTTAACTTTGCTCCTTTGACACACAAACACCACAGACAATAATACATGTCCTGGACAGCTATGATATATATAATTCTACTGTACCAATAAGACATAAAAATAATGCTCTGACGATATAAATTACAATGATATTGCACAGTTGGTAAAATGAATTATACATAACTATATATTGTCCCAGTGGACAAAAATTACAGTAGTCACACACAGACACAGACACGGATAAATGAAAAAAGTGGGTACACATACTGAAATAGAAGCCCCTGTCTTCACATACGAATTGCAGCGCATCTACGAGTTCTCCGCCACACAGCGTCTCTCCGGAGCCCGCATCCACGACGTACAGCGTCAGTGCCATCGTGAATATCAGCATTCGACTCGAGAGGGTCATCTTTCTGATCTGCGGGGAGAAGAAGCCAATTAAGACATGGACACTCTCTCAGAAACACACACACACGCACAGACATTCGCAGCTGAACAACCGCTGGTGTTCCAGAGCGCCGCAGTCTGTCACAGAGCTACAGCAAACCCATTCACAAATCCACAAGGTCTGTTTTCCAAAAAGTCCAAAAACTTCTAATCTGAGCCCTTTACAACAATGTGCTTGTTTTGACCAAAACGTGAAACCTTTGGTGTATGTATACAAAAAATCTTGGGATTTTACACCTCATTTAGCCTTTACATGGCCATTTTCCAAAGGCTTACACACGCTGGAATATCAGATTTGCAGTGTCACTAGGCATTTCAAGACCTAATGTCGATAAAAGAAACAAAATTTTCCCTCAGAATACAAGAATGCAAAATTAAGCACCTTATTTTTGTGCATGTTAGCTTTTGGCACGGACTCAGTCAGTAGATATAACATCATGTTCGTATTCATACATTCAATTACATATGCTAAGGCGCCCTCATACAATTTCTGCTAACTTGCAAGAACCCGCAGGTCAGACTCAGCCTTCCACTATTCCAAGTACTGTAGCCCACTCAGCGATATCTTCTCTTCTGTCCCTGCTTTTCTCAGCGATACGAATCGCTGCGCCCCCTGGCGCTACCCACGCAGGCTCGTTTTAAATGTCTGTGCTGTGTTCCGCAAACGGCAACCAGTACAAGATTACTACAGACGTGAACATAGCTGTCACAACTTTTAACACACGATAAATAATAATAATAACGATGTTGCACACAAACACTGTAAACGTCCCTCTTTCAAAACTCCAAAGATGCACTGAACCATACAGACAGAAGTTCCTGACGCTATTCCTATTTTAAAATCAATTAAAACTCAAAGGCAAAATATGACACTCGACGCGTTCTTTTCTGTGCCAATGATATCATCGTTGCAGGCAGTCATCTCCACTTTTGGACGGAGGAATGCCTGTCTTTCCATTGCAATTTCATGCATTCGTTTCAAGCGTTTGCAGAGCAGTTTTCTGAAAAAAAAAAAATACCTTCGTTTGTCTTTTTTCTGTTCTTAAGCAGGTGTGACAGAAAGAGTGGTAGCCGTATCTTTGCTGGTCCTCCATGTCTGTGGTTTCTGTGAATGTTAAATTTGGTAGTGACGTTGCAGGTAAAATAGTGTCCCAGTTGTAGCAGCTTTAGAGGTGTAGTATGGAGCTGTATGAGGCTGTCCCTAAGCTCTGGCGACAGGCAAAAGTTCTCGGTGTGAACTGTTATATACCAAAAACCCGCCCCTTTACCTCCCCCTCGGCTTAGCCCCTTGCGCATGTGTGAATCGCCAAGGCTACCAGCGATGATAAAATGGATCAGTCTTCTGGGAAACTCTGAAAACTCAGTACTGCATTTGGAAATAAGCGTTATGTATTCAATTAACTCATATTTTTTCCTGGAAACCTAGTCCGACAGGCTTTTTCGTCTCAGATTTCCAGTCTTGCAAACCCAAAGATAGTCAAGAAAATAAAACAAGTCGTTCTTCAGAAAGCCCTAAATCTGCCCGTTGGATGCATCGCTGACACAGTGTTATTAACTATAAAAAGGGTTCAGTTGTCATAAATATACATAAGTTACATGAACGACTCAGTAGAATTAGTGCTAGTGCAAGACGAAGCACATATATTTTTCATTGAATCGTTCGCAGTTGTTTGTGGTCGTCCTCGGATCTACGGTGTGTAGAATCTGTTGTATGAAATGCTTCAACGAAGAAACAACATGACCCAAAGCGGAACGCTTAACATGACAAATCATGTACTGTGCACCGCATCCACTTGGACAACTTTCATTGCACAAACGTAATTCTGAATTGTACGCATGGTGTGTTGCTCAATGTTCCCCCGCGATGCTGGAAAACTAGTGGAGAGAGGCCGAGGAGGGAGAAGAGGAAAGTTTGCTTAGTAATGCCATTTTATTGTGCTTGCTACTGGAATAACCATGAACTCATCGTTTAAACTGGCCGATTGCAGGAAAATTTTCATCAAGGTCTGACTGATTGCTTTGCGGTGACAGAGATCCGTACTCAAAGGTATTGAGATGCAATAAGGAAACACTACGTTCGAAACAATGAAGAGTTGGACGCATTCCAAATGCCTCCTGAAAGTGCTTCGGTGAAATATCGTTTCAAGTAGCACCTTGCAGCAGGTGGAAATACGTCAGATGATATTCAACAGATGGAACAATTCAACCGCAACTACATTATCACTCGCTTTAAATGATTGTTTTATTTTTCTTTTATCTGTCGTCTTGTTCTTGATGTTTGCCAACTGAAGGCCAACTGGCTGTGTTCACGGTGGCTTTGTTGAATACCTGTACTGTATTTTATCTCTGGAACCGGATAAGGCGTCAGTGGATGTGTTGACCATTATAAAATTGAATGATGGGCGGCTCAGTGTTTTGCCTAAGGAATGCTTGAATGATATAGTTCATGTTCCAAATAATTAACCTTGACAAACTGAAGGTTTAACATTGATCGTGTCTACTTTTGAAAATGGTAAACATTATTATGAGTGATGCGTTTCACAGACTAACTCCTTTGCAACCTTTTACAATGTTTATTCAAAACAGGATTGTAACAGACGCTGTATTAAATAAAACAGAATCTGTTCTTTGTATACTGTGGAATCCCCAGGCGTCTTCTGATCATCTTCACGTCCATAATGTTAGCAGAAATTGTTGAATTGATCGGATTTGTTTCAAATTGCTGCAGTTTTGGTCGCCTTTTGAAATGAGACTTTTAGGTATAAAAACAGCGATAATAATTGCAGACCACGTGATAAAAACCAGCACGGTCTTATTTATTCCAGTGTTGGACATTGACCTTCGACAATTCCATGACTTTACTTCCTCAGATGTTTAAATAAAAATGAGTTACCTTTGATCCTGCCTGTGAACCCGAAAGACCTGAGTGAGTTTCTGAAGTATATTTAACTCCTTTGGTGCTGGTGAAATGTGAAAATACTCCCTCAGACCCAATCAACAAAAACAATCATCGAAATGTCATCAACCAAAACATATCGTACAGAATAATATGTTTTTTCCCCCCTGCACACATTAACAGTGAGTGAATATGATTCCCAGTTTTCAGATTGTTAGTGATTTGAATAGATGCTACTGGTGTCTGAAGGGTTAAAGTATTTCAGATACGGATTTGATCGAGGTCTCGTTCTCACAGAGGCTCACGAGCACACAAGAGACAGTTTGTGGTGTACTGAGCTTCCGATGTCTTCCATTTCTCTGACCGAGATGTTGGTGAGACGATGGCATCCAGATGTAGTGTTTCATTTCCTCCTTAAGTCTTTCTTGTCATTCCCCTCATATTGAGTCATACAGGGTGAACAAATGCCTGTACAACAGAGCAGTCGCACAAAGCAGGCTATGCCAAATGCGGACGGAATTTAAGTTTGAAAAAAAAAAGTTCTGGTCATTTTCCTAAGGTATGGCTTCATGATATCAGTGAAAACACCTGTGTGTCAAAACGGCTGGATTCAGGAGAGAGTGACAAGGAAAGTATTATAAATATTATATTTTATACTTTAGTGCAATTACATAGCTGGGCATTTGCTGCAGCCATCTAGATTATGTTCTCTCCCCATTGGGTATCACAGCTGTTCCCCTGTCGGGTTTTGAACCTGCAAGCCCAGCCATTGCAGGCCATTAGTGTCCAGCTTGCCACTTATTGCTTATATAACTTACATTTTTTGTGTTACCTGGAGACCTCCATTCCCTGAGGATAATGTTTAGAACATATTAGATAAGGTTTTTTGTGAAATGTTTTTTTTTTTTTTTTTTTTTTTTACATATGTTTGTAACAGGGGTCATAGTTGAGGAGAGGTAAGAGGGAAGTGTGTGTGTGTTGGGGGGGTGGCTGGCTGTAGCTTCAGTGATGTGATTCTGAATTACCTACTATCTATTCAGATGATTATACAGATCAAAGGTGTCGTCTTTGTGGATCTTGTCACCCCCGTTCTGTGTTATAGACACACCTTTTCTGAGGTCTTTTCCGCAGGTTGCCAGGTGACACCACAGCCTTCGGCTCTGAGGCTGGAGAAACCATGGGATGCTTCACAAGACCAGGTGACGTCAGACCACTGAAGTCGGGACAAGAGCAGCGCTGGCCTTCCAAACCAGGCATCTGCGTCGTTGGGGTCAGGGAGCTAATCGTATCTCCTTTTGGGATTTGTGTGGTGTGGTCAGGATGGCCACTGTCCAGCTCTCGGGGTCGGGCCGCACAGGTCACAGACGGTCATTCTGCAGAGGACGGGGCATAGCTGATGCTCATACTGGCCACTCAGCACTGAAGTTCCCCTGAGCCAGTGTTACCTTCAGTAAATAAAAACGGGAGCGTGGCCCTGCACCTCTGGTGCGGGGCGGAAATTTTGGCGTGTCCTGACTGCTCATTTCATGACCTGGCCGATTAACGTTGATTACAGTGTGACTCTATCGGCTTAATCGTGAGTCTGAAATGATTCGATGGGATGTGATTTTTTTTTCTGAGGATCTGTAACGTTGTAATTGGTCTTTGACGCAGGAGCTGGTAATCTGCCCTAAAACCGTGGCAGAAGTATCCTGCTCGGGCCAAAAAACCTTCATACAGGAACAGGTGCGGTTGCTGTTTCCCTGTCAAAACTCCATCAAATGTAAAGCATTCATGTGTTAGTGATTTTCTTGGCAAAACAAGTATTTTGCAGAGGTGATATACATATACTTTATATCAGCAATATAAAGTCTTATCCACTGGGGTATATATAAGGGTCACTGTGGGCACAGGCTTTTCTTCTAACACAGCTCTGAAAATGAGAATCAACTAATCAGTTTTCAACTAAGACTTTGATAAACTCAATCAGGCACTTTAGGGCGGATTGCAACCAAAACTAACACCCACACTGACCTGTCTCAGTTAAGACCAGAAACCTTTAAATATATTACATGTTTCTATTTATGGATGTTTACATTGAAGAATTACCTATTTATATTTTGCTCAAAGGAAAGACAGCACGAATACAAGGTTTGACCCTTGTGACCTTGTTCTGGTAAGCCAAGGTGTCGGTTTTCAGGTGCGATGTTGACTCTAAAGGGCGATCGCTCTTGACCACTCCTGAGGCAGGCGGCTCAGATCCGCACCCTGCAGAGGCACCTGCGCAGCTGGGGTAATCAGACATGAGCGCATACCAGGGATTTCAAAGCACACCAGTAACAATTTGTAACAAAGGCCCTCTGAAGTCAGCTGTGACCGAACAGGGAGCAGAGGGATGTTTTCAGCTGGGCGGTGTCCCAGAGTCTGCCTGACAAACCCCCACGCTCATTCAGACCTCTGTGCTGTGTGAGAAAACGCGGTGAGATGGCTAAGATGGGGCAGAAGGTAACTTTCTGTAACATGCGGAAGCTCAAAAATAACGCTTCTGAAAAAATATGTTACTGCTTTAACGCACAGGAAGATAAGCTTGGTCCTGGGTGCCGGTTTTTGTCATTAGTTGGAACTTAATTGATTAGTTAATTAACTGTAATGTTAATTAACTAATTACATTAACAAGCACAGCTGATTACACAGCTCACTCACACCACCTGGTTTCTTGGATCTGAACCGGTTGCGGATTTTAAGGTGAAGAGAAAAGCGAGAGCACCCAGTGAGGCTCCAGAACAATGGACTGGATCCTTCAAATGCCAACTCCAGCCAGACTTACTCCCTGATTTGTCCCAAAGAAATGCTCACAAAGCGGAAGGAAAGAGTAACGATGCTGCACATAGCCAAACTAGAAAGGTAACACCGCTTCCTTTAGAGCAGGATCTCTGCGTCGCGTTTGCATAACGTGCAGTAGGTAAAATCACGGCACGTGTGAAAATGTGGTAGGAGGAGGTCCGCTCTCGTGTCGGTTTTCAGACAGGTCATTGTGCAACACCTTTATAAGATTACAGGATGTGACATATGACTAAAACACCATCAGAACGGCTCAGCTGGCCCTTGAAGAAGTACACACTGTTTGGGGGTGTTTTGTTATGGGTAGCTGGGATAGCAGTGTGTCCGGAGGGTTATGGGAATGGACGGACCAGCAGGTGTGAGAGGAAATAAAAGGATAAAAAGAAGAGTATTACAGGATAAAGCACTACAAAGACACAGAACAGCAAGAAATAAAAGGTTCTCAAACACCTTTGAGTGTCTGCTCTTTCTTAATGTTCATATGCCTCTAGTGGTCACAAGAGGTATGACATGCTTAACTTTGATTAAGCTGAGTTTGGTGAATGGCAGTGATATTGATGCTTTCAGGAAAGATCATATTTGCGTTAAAGGAAATGGAAAACCTGAAACCAAAATACCAAGGCCTGAGGTTATATTTCATGTTCGTGTATAGTTTATGTGTCACTGGTTTTCCGAGATCTTTCTCATCAAGATTATGTTTTATTTTGGGTTGTTTAAACTTGGTGCAAAATATAAACGTTTGTAACTATGTTGGAATGTATTGTTATATTTGTGTTTCATTTTACATTTATTTAATTTCATGCAATATTTACTTTAACATACTCTTTGCAGGAAAAGCTTTTTAACAATGCAAACCTTAAATAAAACATACATACCATTTCATACATGCACTAAAAGTCTGCGAAACATCAATATGTTATTGTTTATACCATAGTTGTCGTATTTATGCAACAAGAGTTTGTAAGTTTTATTTTCCAAAAACTTTTGGAAATTTTCACGTTAGTAGCCACCAATTATATATAAATGATTTTTAAATACGTTTGACATTATCATCACATTAATGTAAGACTTTGGTTGATTTAAATTAGTTAATTTTTTTCATACATGACGAAGCGTTAAACTAAGCTTCATTTGAATGAAGCACCACGGGAAAACGAGTGCTGCTTCAAAGGAACTTCCAGTAAGTCAATGACATCTATCTTGTGAAGTAGTCTGCTTCCATCTAGTGGTCATGAACGGTATTTTCTACGTAAACCCTTGCCTGAACGCCTTTCTAAAACATGAAATCAATGGCTAATACACTAAGTGGTGTAGTCGAGGATATGTCCATGTATACGGAGTATATCATTCTTAAACTTCTACAGCACACCCGCGTATTAGCCTTATTAACATTACATCTGTTGGCTTTGGAGTTACAATATGCCCAATTTAGACAGTATAATCACCTCCTCCGTTTCAACTATACAACTGAAAACTTTTTAAAAGGTGTTTCTACGTTGATTGTGGAGACTGGGTTGGTCGATATTAGCAAGCACCAAAGAACCTTTCATGTAGTATAAGGATGATAAATGAAGCTCAATTAAGCGCCGTGCGTGCATCATTTATCGCTTCTCAGGCAAGCATAAAGCGCTCCAGCGGACCTCCTCCCTCTTCAGCACTGACACTGCGATTTCACTGCGCCCATGTCAACTTCTGTGTAAAAAAAAACACAACCATTGACACTTGTGAATAGGGAATTATTTCTCCCAGTGTTCTTAAATAAAGTCAAATTGGAAGGAAATATGAAGCTGTTCAGTTCACTGTAGAAGATCGTTTGAAACTCTCCAAGATGGGTTTAAGTGGTAATGTGGCTTATGTTTTTGCGACTTCATGAGGCTAAATTCTCCTGGTCGAAACGCGTTGTCGTAGGTTTGAAAGACGCGTGTATAAGCAGGTATACAATACATTCCCAATTGCTTTTTTTTTTAGCCACCCACAATTTGGGCTACAACTTCTGCTTGCGCTGAACTGTGTAATAGTTCATGCTGTTTTGCGTGTGGAAAACGGCAGACATTGCAGTAGCGGGGTCTTTACAGCAGCCAGCAGTGTTGTCCCATGCACAGTGATCTGGAGCAGGGCCTCCCCCTTACAGCCATAATGATACGCCTTTAAGAACTGTACAGTAATCTTCTCATTCACTCCCAGTACATTTTACCGTTTGTATCTTTTTTCTAGTCATGGGAGAATGAGGTTTTATGGATACATTCATGGATTGAGCTATAATGATTTGTCAATCACTGGCTTGTTTGAACCAATGAAAAGATGGAGGTAACCACAGAAATATGTGATGATTGGTTTAAATCAGTGTATCACAGATAAATTATGGCTGTCCTGCCCATTTTTGGTTTTGTAACCTCTTATACACCCATTACCAGATTTGGTATTGTACAATACCTTCTATGGTTTGTTTTTGTTTTTCACCATTTTTAACAACTGAGTTAACTGGCTCGGCTCACTGGAAATACTTTGGTTTGAGGTTTGAATCGTCATTCTGTAAAACTGTGTTGAAATGAATATCCTTCAGTATGTTACATGATTCTCATTGAAGCTCCAGTGCTAACCTTCGGTGTTCAGAGCTTGAGATTCAAACCCAAAGCCGTGGTGTTCAGTCACTGTCTCCAGCAGGTTTTGTGTGCATGACTTCCCTCCTGTATACCTTGGACATCTTCCAATCCATCGCTGTCATCTGATTATATATAGGAATTTACAGTTTATAGTTTTACATTCACCTGTTATTGACTGGTAATCGAACCTGCAACCAGGTGATAGCTGAATCCATTAGGGTGGAGCCTCACTTAGGTGTCAATCACTGGCTGGATCCAATCAAAAAAAATTGTCCATAGCCAATGGGGTCTTTGGTCCAAATCTTTTGGTCGCCTATAATAAATGGAAGCCCATTTTTAGCTCAATGAAACCTTGCATCACTACTGCAACCTCTGAGTTACAGTTTTAAGTTACAATGTTTTATCATTATTCTACCCTACACCTCTGTTCTTTTTTTAAGGACTTGCACCATTGTCTGTGTGTGTATATAAATCCTTGGTTTAAGGTTTAATTCTCCTCTATATTCCCCCAGGGTGAAAGACTTAGGTATGGTAACATTTTACACTGCACAGATCCCTGTGTGACAAAACAATACTGGCTCATTCAAATTTGCTCAGAATGTTCATTGCAACCCCGTTGCCATTTCTCCAAAACTCATGCAGCTTCAGCAATGCAATTTCATTGCTGTTCTGGTTAAAATTATCAGTTAAATATCAATGGAAGGTCAAAGGGAAAAATGTCAGTCCCAGCACTGTGTGGATTTTGATGCAAAGTGGTTTTCACTTCACATAAACATTTCTGTAGATGTTTGTTCCGGCTCTTATATTTCATTCAGATGTCATGTACGCGCAGTGTCTTAATTCCCAACTAAATGAAAGCCGATACACCTTTCTCTCTCTCACGGTAAGATGCTTGGTGTTAAATTAACTCTGACAGAGTACATTTCACTCTGACAGAGTGCACATTTGATCCCTCTTGGACTGGTATATAGCCTGGTGGAGTTAAATTAAAGCTGAATACTTTACTGCGTGCTGGATGTTTACCAATATCCATTTTCCTTTACCAATCACTTTGTGGGGGTGTCATGAAACCCGCGCAGTGGGGGCATTTCAGCGCTGATAATCCCGGATCTCCAGAGCCCGTGTGATGGGGGGGGGGGCATGTCCAGGTCACGGATCAGCCCTGATGCATTTGATCAATGCTCAATCTTCGGTTACAGGGGGTGTAAAGATGACTAACAGTCTTCTGAAAGCAGCACTTGTCACTGGTTCAGCTTCTCACAGGGTCTCCATGGCCCGGCTTTGCTTTCACCCTGGACCCGCGCCGTGCCAGAAAACTTTTCCATGTGCTGCTGTCGCGGAGTCGTGCAAACCTGACTTAGTTGGAGCGAAAAAGGAATTAAGCACAAATAAAAATACGTTTTAGGGGGTGTTTTGTCTCAACAACCCAGTGCACATCAGATTTGATTAAAATGCGCATCTGAAATATTTAGTTGGATCTGGCATTACTGCAAACTCAATCAAATGATCCTTTCTGCATGTGCTGGCTTTCCATTCCAATCATGATTGCAGTTCCTGATATGTAATGCTTGTTTTTTTTTTTTTTTTCTGCACTTTCGATGTCTAATGAGGAATGATGAGAAATTGTGCCAGGAAAATGTATTCACGTTCCAAAGCCTGAATATCCCCAAGTTCGTTTCAGTCAGGTCAGCTGTCAGACAACTAGTACTTTCCTTTTCTGGGATGGGATGTGGCAAATGGAAGACAGAACGGAGGAAGCTGAAAGTGCTGGAAGGACAGGAGCTGGAAGTACAAAGAGGAAGAGTTGGGGAAGAAAACCAGGAAGTACGGAGGAGTGATAACAAAGCAGAAAGTGTAAAGGAGTGATCTGGTGGCAGGCAGTGTTGAGTAGCAAGAAAAGCAGGAAGTAAACAGGGATAATCAGGAAGTAAAGCAGGAGTTACAAGGAAGTAAAGCAGGAAGTGGAAAAAGAGTAATGAGGAAGAAGACCAGGGAATGCAGAGAAGTGATGAGGAAGCAGGAAGTGGAGTGAAGAGGAAGCAGGAAGTGGAGAGGAATGATGCTGAAGCAGGAGCTGAAGAGAGGAGAGATAAAGTAGAGAAGCACCAGCACCTTTGGGTGAAGGGGGGGACCGTGGGATACAGGGGACCTCAGCTCTGTTCTGGCATGTTTAACCGGGAGCTGGCTTCAGTGAGATGTCTGAAGAGGGGCTCCAGTGAAACTCGACCCCCCTCGACCTTCAGCCAAAGGTTTGCTCACACACTCCTGTCCAGCTCTCCCATTTATAGGGCCTGGCGGTCACCTTGCCTCTGCCCCCGGTACTCCCGGTCACCTCACATCGCCAAGATTCCCTCGCCGAGTACAACGGCGATAACAACGCACCCTGTGTCCGTTTGAATGGACTGAGTCACGGAGCGCAGGGCATTTTCATTCGGGGGTAACATGATCCTTTAATGTCCCCATAGATCTATTTTGACAGTTTGGGCTGACGGGAATAAAAGTGAAATAACAAGCCAATTTAAGGCTATTATTAGGCTCAAATGATTTATCTTTTCTTGTGTCAAATGTTTTCCTTTGCCAATCATATCCGGCACTGTCCAAACAGACTCATGAACCTAAATGCAAACGCACACACACACACACACACATACACACACACATGCATATACGCATGTATGTGTGTATGTGTGTGTGTGTGCATATACGCATGCACATACAAATTAACATGCGTGCACACAAGCAAACAGCGTTCAACAGTCCTTTTTGTCCTCCCCGTAGTCCTGCCGGAGTCAGTGTTTACTTGTTTGCTGCTCTCCTCAGATGAGACGTGCATTCAGGGCCTCGGAAATGACCAGCCTTCTCACTCCCACTGGGAGGACTCAATTGTTCTTCTGTGGTTTTCTGTGGCAGGGACACTCGGACCACACACACGGACAGAGAGCATGTGAGAAACCCACGGCTCCAGCAAGGTCCGCTGGGTTCGGTGGGGGGCAGGGGATTCTGGGACACTTACATGACATAGACACTTCCTGTCCCCCCCCACCTACTCTCCACCTCCCCAGCCTACCCCTCAATAGAAGGGGGTACAGCTGTGGCGTTAGGGGGTTATTCAAGGGCCTGGCACTGGGTTCCTTTCTGGGGCGGAAATTTTACTCTCATGAAAATGTCACCAATGAAAATGAAATGCCAGCAGTGAAGTTCACTGTCTCCCCTTCTTCCTCCAGTCGAAAGCCAAAAGGCTAAAAGGTAAGATAACTTTCAAAATCGCTTACTGCTTCTATCCCTTCTGTCTTACATGTGTATGTGTTATAAAGAATAGAATAGAATAGAATAGAATAGAATAGAATAGAATAGAATAGAATAGATGAGGCATGAGACACAGAGGAATGATCTAAGAGGGCTGCAGTAGTGCCTGCTTTGCGCCGCTTCCTGACTCGGTAGGGAGGGGAAATTTTGGGAGAGGGATCCGGAGGTGGGGGGTGATGGATGGAGGGGAGGATGATGTGACGGGAAGGGTGGGGTAAGAGTGAGGCTGTGGGTCTGGGGTTCTGGGTGGAGGCAGTATAGGGGTATGGATAGGGGGATGGGGGCTTTGGGAGTCTCAGGCTTTTCTGGTGGAGGCAGTATGAGAGTGAGGGGTGGGGGTGTAGGGGATGTGGGGATGGTTATAGGCTTGGGGAATGGGAACAGTGGTGGGGGGTTTGGGGTTGGGGTTTTTGAGGGTGAGGGCAGTGTGGGGTGCAAGTGGAGGAGGTGAGGTGGGTGCAGATGGGCACTAAGCCCTGCGACTTCAGCCAGCTACGCTAACCCCTCGCACGCGCGGCACCATAACACAGGGTGGAGGGCGGAAACCGTCTCCTTTAAGCTGGGACCCTGCGGCCAAGAAGCCCGTGGAAACTTTCCCCCGCTCCCGGCTCCGGAAAGCAAGAGGTATTAAATATCCAAGCGGAGCGAGGGCCTGGACACGCACGATCCAGACAGGAAGACGGAAACATTTGTCAGCCGTAGCGTGCCGTCTCGCTCGTTAGGGTTCGTCGAGTCCGCGGCCTTTGTTTCTGATGCTGTTTCTGCGTCCGCGCCCGCCGCACTGATTAACGTTTCGCATTACATCCAATATTCCACCAGAGAGATGGAAATAAAACCCGTGATACGAAAAGCAGTTTGAGCCGGTCCTGGTCTTACCGAAAGCAGGTGAGTGCACCGCCAAAAGGTGGTCCGTTCTCAGTAAAACCTGGACTGGCTCAAACTGCTTTGCATTAGGAATTTTATTGCCATACCTGTTTCACTATGTCTTAAAAGAGCAATGGCCCAAACATTCTGGAAGACTGTCTGCCCAGATTCCATTACCTGTGAACTGCATACACAAACGTCACTGCCAACAAGACACACCTGGATGCAACTCAGATTCTTCAGGTAAGAACACCTGTAATAGCATGAAGTGAGCTGTATTGGGAGGGCCACATTGGTTGCTGGCTGAAAGGTACTTTCATTTGTCCTTGCATAAAATTGTGAAACTTGACATATACAGCCAGCAATCCAACTGTGCCGATAACAGCCCCATTCCTGACGGTTAGGTCTGTATCTGGGTTTTTGCTCCTACCGACCTCTGTGACTTAGGCTCCCAAAGAGTCATCTGCCACAACGCTGTCCCACCCGCCATTCTGAAAAATTAAAGGTTTTCACTGAGGATGCATGCGCAGACTGCAGCTGCAGCTGTAGCTCAGGGTTTAATGTGCAGACTGCAGCTGCAGCTGTAGCTCAGGGTATAATGCGCAGACAGCAGCTGCAGCTGCAGCTCAGAGTTTAATGTGCAGACTGCAGCTGCAGCTCAGGGCTTTATCAAAACGTCAGATCAAATAAATGACCCGGGCTAACTAAATAATCAAGACCAGAAGTTGGCACAAAATCCCGAAACGGCTCGGCCTCCTGTTGCGCGCCCCTGGTCCAGCTGAAAGCAAAGGCAGCTCAGACTCACAGACGTGAGATACTCCAGCCCAGCGGTCCTCAGCCCTCGTCCTGGAGAGCCACAGGGGTCAGATGCTCTTAGCTTTTGCTCAGAAATTAATCCATCGCACAGCTAACTCGCCACACCTGGTTTCTTGAGTCCCGACTAAGTGGGGAATTTAAGACAAAAAGCTAAAACCCGCAGAAAGCCTGGATCTGCAGGACCAGCTATGAGAACCACTGCTTTGGTTCATTGAGTCAGAACTATTTTATTGTAGCATATGACTCCACACAAAATATGCATTAGTAGAAGAATACATGTATTTATGCTTTTTCATGATACAGTCAACAGAGGGTTGCAGGGTGGCAGGGTGTCCTGCTTTTTGTACTTTTTACCTGCAGTTAATTGAATAAATGGAATCAGTAGGTTGCACAGCTAAATCACTTCTTATGGTTGCTTGGGAAGATGTGAAATAAATCGAAGGTGGACAAAAAAACAACAGACTCTATGGCAGTCCAGAGCCAGATCAGGGTTCAGGACAATACAATACAAATAAATATCCACAACTGAGCAGAGGGACTCCGCCGGGGCGTTGGGGGACACAGGACACCAGGACCCGGTGGGTGTTAGGGTGTTTGGGTTTTTCAGAGGTCAGGCATTCTTCGTGCGCTCTTCCTGACCAGGCACCAGCAGGTTTCCCGTCCCCGACAGAGAGGGACCGCGTGTGATGTGTCGACACCGAAGACGAGGCAGAAAATATTCAATGCAATTATCTTTTCTGGCAGCCGCCAACAAAAACCAGTTGTTTTTTTTTTCGCATTTCTCCTTATTTCATGACAATCTTTAGCAGATGTTTTGTTGGCAGGAGTGTTTGAGCTGATGATGAGCAGTCTAATCTTGTTTTTTTTTTTCAATAGATGGGTGAATGAAATGTGGACGCTGATGATATGTGCGGGTTCAGAGCGGGGAGAAGTTTCTGGAAACATCCATGTGAATTTTTAAGATCGATCTAAATTATTTTTTCTTTCTTTTTTTTTTTTGTTGCCTGAGGGATGGGAGATACCGCCGAGTCTCTTCCGAATTGGATTCTGGTGTTTTCCATGTTCTGTGTCCACACTGCCTGAGAACGCTCGTACGCCACCAAACATCCATGGCCTTTATTTATAGGTTTTGAATGGAATGAGGATGACTTTGGCGCGGTGTAAATTTAGCGCTTGCCCTGAGTGTCACTCCGATATCACACATGCTTCCACGTACCGTAGCCTTTGACCTGGTGTTGAACTTGGAATGGTTTAAGAACAACATGGACAAACGCAAGCATGCACACTCACTCAACACATGCACAAACACATATGTACAAATAAAATAACCAAAAATCATATACACACAAATGCATTTACACATTAAAACAAAAAAGACATATACACACACACACGCAAATATGCATTAAAAAACTAAACAAACAAACACACACACCAGGCACGTGCCCCTAGTAAATAGGGTCTGGTGACACCCCTGACACACACACACACATACGCATTTAAACAAAAAATTCACGCACACATACACAAACACGAAGCATGCACGCTCATCCAGCGCAGTGAGAGACACAGGTAAAGAGGCCCTGGGCAGGGTGACAGTGCTTGGGTGGGGGGCTGGGGTGTAGGGGTGCAGGGGCCACTCAGCTGGTCGCGGGGTTTTGAGGAAGAGGGATGGAGGGGCCGAATTCCCACAGCCTGATCCGGTGACTCTCCCCCAGCCAGAGGCATGTCTGCGATTGGGGGGGATGACACCGGAGGCAACTGATCCTCCAGGCATTTTAACGGCCACTAGCTGGCCGTGCCGATGCAACCCCGCTACCCCTGATTTACTGCCCAATTTGTTTTTCGCGGGGCGGGGGGGTGGGGGGGGGATCTATTTATGATTGTTTTCCAATGCGAAGGAGACTCAGACTGGCTGTCCCAGACTGGCGTGGGTACCTCAGCGTTCGTGGGTCTGTGGGTGGCACAGTTTTGGAGGTGCATGTCCCCTTCCCATACCTCCCCCTCCCACCAGGTACTACCTATCCGCCCCACCTGCAAGGGTCCGTGAATGAGTTCAGGTGACCAGAGAGGGGAGGGGTACTCAAAATGCTTCAGACCTCCAAAGGGTTCATGTTTGGTGATAGAGAGGACCGCCCCCAAACGTAAGACGCCCGTTCCAGCTTCGTTGCGTTCGTTCGCTTGTAGAAAGGGGGGGGGCGGGGGCTGCCGGGCTACTGTAAGCCCCGCTGCCAATGTGTTTAACATGATAGTCGATGCTGTGCCCTCAGACGTGTTCTGCATCAGCAACGTCCAGATATCCAGCTGCCTCCCTCAGTCTGGAGGGGGAAGCACAGCCTACGCCGCCGTGAGCCCGACAGAAGGGCCGTACACCCCCCTAACAAACACACACCGAGGCCCAGAGAAGGGGCACCCTTGGGGGCGCTCCCGTTACTCCTCTGGGGGCCCGAGGGGGGCTTGCGTCCCGAGCAGCTCCGTTCCTCCATTCATCCCACACCACAGGGCCATCGGCTCCCTCTGTACTGTCACAGGCTTGCCGATTCCCCCCCTCCATGTGGTCAGCGTTCTGGTGAAAATTGGCTGCCACACATCACCCAGGTGTCACACAGCAGACGCGGCTTAAGTGATGAACTAAAGGTAAAATGTAAGAGTTAATCGTGAAAGGTAGGATATAACATAATGTCCGCTTCTTCTCTTAAAATGACTGTCATAATTATCATCATTAACAACTACAGTGATAATAATAATAATAATAATAATAATAATAAGGCTTCATTCTTTCGTGACTCACCTCAGGCATTCTCCGGGCCCACATATGGTTCTAACCAGCACTGTCTCTTCAGTAAAACCGAAGTCCGTTCAGTAAAGGACGTTTTCCTGGCCTGCTTCTTTCTCGACATTGTAAATCCAGACATCGCTCCGCCTGACGGACAGTCGGATAAATAAAGGCCTTCCCCTGCCTGCCCAGGGCAGACCCTTTAACGGCCGTAAACAACATTGCTTCCCTCAGTGACGCGATTAATACCCTGCCACCTCGACATTGTGTTTTTCACTCAAATCACAAGGCTCCCGGCTGACTGACTGACTGGCAGAATGACAGCTCGTACGCAAACCTGCAGATTGACTTGCTTACTTCTGCATAGCCTAGACATTTATGCCAGTCTCCTTGACTTTTAATTCTGCGAGAGTCGCGGTGCTGTGCAATGTCCGTTTGAGAAGCATCAAATACATTTGGAAGGGTATTTTTCTTTATTGAAAATATCGACGTTGAAGTTTCATTTGTGATATTGGTATTACCTTTTGACGCGCGATTATCACTGGATTCATTTGGGCTCTATCATGAAGCAACATTGATTTAAAAACTCCTTACAAACAGAATAATGACAGATTTATATTACAACTAATTTGAAACTGAGCTTGTCATCGAGTGGGTCAGCAGAACAAGCACGGGTTGTCCTGCTCGGCGCTGTAGTAACAAATAGCCAAGGCTGTTCAATTTAATGTCAATAGGACACGTGGCTTCAAATATGTGCCTTGCGACAATTATAACCGCTCTGCGATTAAATATAGCGTCATTACCTTGAATACAAGCCTAAACTTCTGTACACACGATGGAGCGTGAATATCCGCTTTCCAAATTGATAATAATGAGGCTGCGATTTTCTCGTCTGCTTCTTAAATTTGAGTTTGGCAGTAGAGATAAAGCGGAAAATCTGGAAGACTTAGAGTCACAGTATAAATACAGTATAAATTATATATATAATATATATATACAATTTGTATATACAAAAGATATTTTGCTTTCAAGTTTCCATGTATTCAATGCCTTAGTTTTTATGAACGAGTGACATAATCGATTATTTTGATAAAGCTTACTTATGTTTTTTCATTTGCAAAGCTGTCGAAAGCTATTTCTACAATATGGTGTTTAAAAAGCAAATCTAAATTTATTTATTATTATTATTATTATTATTATTATTATTGTTGTTGTTGTTGTTGTTGTTGTTGTTGTTGCTGTCATTATTATTACCATCATTAATGTTGTTGTTGTTGTTGTTGTTGTTGTTGTTGTTGTTGTTGTTGTTGTTAGTATTATTATTACTATTACTAGTAATTGCAGTTGTATTAACATCTAAAACATACAATTACATTTTTATAATTAATTAAATTGTATTCATGAATTTCCATTTTTCGCATTTTAAGTCTGATTCCAAACAGATCTTAGCTGTATATTAGTCATTATTTGTAAGCGAGTACCGTTTTGGAGAAATAGCCCCAATTAGGCTATCTTAAAAGTGGTGAATTAACTTTCTGCGGCACATGTTGGAATCGCCCATAACTTTGGCACTCTATTGCAGAGAAAGGTTCGCGGTCGCTGTCCTGCAAAACAATTGATTTAGCTTGGCGCGGGATCCTGTTTCATATTATTCATTCCTTTCAAGACTGACAAGTCGTATTTAACAGTGAAACTAATCTGGCCGTGTAACACCAAAGGGTAACCAAGTCATGCTGTGTAAGGGCGATGAGGGGAAGGGCTACGGACGTCCCCTTCCTATCGGCGGTGGCCTCGCTCGCTGTAACCTGCGGCTCGAGATTAGCAAAGCGGTCCGTGTCCTAATCGCCTTCTCCTCTCCTTTTTGAAGAGCGGTCTGGGGTTACGTCAGACCCGAGCGAAAAGTGCAGGGCAAGCAAATCAGCTGCGAAGGAGCTATTCGCAGGCATTACTGCCAAACCCCGGTAAGACTGCTCACAGCTCAACGATCAATGCCATTACCAAGCAAAACTTACATAGCAACATGTGGTAAGTCACCTTTTTCTGCAAATTTCAGCAATGGGGATGTTGCCTCTCTTGCTCACATGACCGCTTTGAGTAGTTGGCATAAATGCGCATGAATAACGGGTGCATAAGTTACTAACTTTTCTCACAGGTGAAGTAACATGTCATGATGAGACATTTACGCTTTTTTGCCTTTTTAGACATTTTTCTTCATTTTTGAAGTTTAAATTTAGTTTAATTTTTGATATTTTATTTCGTTTTTTTATTGTTTTTATTTTATTGTTTTTTTTTTTTTTTTTTATTTCATTTTATTTTTCATCTCAAAACAAAATGCCTCACGCGCGAAATAGGAACCCGAGCCCCATCCCTGAGGTTACGTGGGACACGGGACTGAAAGAAATGAACGAAACATGGAAGGGCGCGATAGCTTGTCTCGGCGTCGCCGTCTTCTTCGTTATGACCATTGGTATTATCTACTGGCAAGTGGTGGATCAGCCCAATAAAAACTGGATCCTGAGAGGGAGTTTCAGCGGGCTGATCTGGGAGAGACGGACCCACTCTCTGGTCATTCAGACACTGACCGAAGATAAGACCTTTGCGGAGATTGACGTGGGAAACGTGGGAAACTCCGACACCGAAGTGCCCTTCGTTAGAAACCTCTGCTGGCTCAATAAGACCGAGTTCTGTTATACATGGGATTCGGTGGCAGATGTAACGGTATCGCTGGAGTCGGATGACACATCGCAGACAGAGTGCTACAGCATAACCTGGACACCGCTGAACTGTCATGTGGACTTAAAGGTAAGTGTCTTAAAACGTATGTCTTCAAACTTTCCATTGGTTGTCAGAATATAACAGCCTATGACTGAAATAGTATGTAAAATATATTTTTTATCAGTGATCAAAATGTTTTGTCGTACAAGCAAAGGACGCGCATTAACAATATGTCAGTGTTTGTATAATATCTCTTCATAAAAAAATTGGGTTTTGATATTTTTTCCGTGGACAGATTTGCACTGGCTGATTAAATCTGGTAAACCTTAATTAGGACCTACACGCTTAGAAACAATGTTTAGAAACAAATCCTTCCGTTTTGAACATTCTGGATTTAAGTCTGTCATGTGCTCACTTAAACTGCGGAATTAGTGTTTTTATATGATAACCTAATTTTGTAGGATCTAAAATCTCCGTTAGTGCTTTCTTCAGGTGTCTACTGAAATCACATTAATAAATAAAACTTAGAACCAGATTCATTTTTCATTAACTGATTTTCTCCCACATACACAGGACAGAAAAAACATAGTAGTATGTATGATTAAGAAGAAAAAAAAACATTTTTCGAATCGTGAATGGGTAGCATGACATGCATTGCCGTTCCTGCTGCTCTCTGCATTGAAGACTCAGAAATTCCAGTGAATTAAGACAATTCGGAGCGATTAGTATCTTATGTCCGTTTTTCCACTTCGCTCAGCTAAATTAGCCGCGTGCTGGCATGGCACGGAACCTTTCTGCCAAATGTCACTTTTTATATGGGATTTTTCCCCACAAATTACAATGTATGGGAACAATCAAGTGCATTTGAATACATAAAACTTTGTGACCTAAAATTTGTCTGAAGTCTTCTGAGGTAACCATAGACGGGTTCTCACTTGTGTCAGTGATATCTGCATTGAATAAATGAGCGTTTTCTTCATCCCTGATACGATGCCATAATACTCCACACACAAGATGTGCATCCTAATGAGAAGTCCTGCAGAAACAATCTTTGCGTAAGTGAGAGTCACCCACATGTTATGGCCCTTTTTGTGAAGATGCAGGAAGAAATAAGCAAACATTTCCCTTTACCTGCTTCATGTAACCATCCTCATCTATCTATCTATCTATCTATCTATCTATCTATCTATCTATCTATCTATCTATCTATCTATCTATCTATCTATTCCCTCCATTGTAAAATTAAAATATATCCATTATACCTAAATAAAACGTCAAGTATTATATCTATATATTGGACATATGCTGTTGAGAGAGTTACTTGAATTTGAATAAATTAAATACAAATTAATTTATTAAATTAAATGCAGTTTTAAACACGCAGATGTGTAGGATGTGTTTTGGTGACCAAACAGACCAGACAGAAAAGACCAGGGCACTTTTACACTTTTCTGTGGCTAAAATGACAAAAAAAAAAGCTATTTGACCTTGCTATAGAGGAGGTTCTAATAAAAATGGCGACATGTTACGCCAAGCCTTTGTCAGGGAGTAAAACTAGTTTTTTTTCTGGCAGTTAATTGTCATTTTTCATTGCAGAAGTGTGGTAATGTATTTTCTATAGTTGTGTGGAGTTTATTTACTGCTGCTGTCCACTGTGCTTGACTGGCCCTTCTCTCTGACTCCATACTGACATCTTCCCCAACAGACCTGCTTCTCCATGGCTAACCTGTCCCTGATCTCTCTCCATCAGACCTGCTTTTCCATGGCTAACCTGTCCCCTTATCTCTCTCCATTAGACCAGCTTCTCCATGGCTAACCTGCCCTCAGCGCTCTCTCCATTAGACTTGCTTCTCCATGGCTAATCTGTCCCCTGATCTCTCTCCATTTGACCAGCTTCTCCATGGCTAACCTGTCCCCTGATCTCTCTCCATTAGACCTGTTTCTCCATGGCTAATCTGTCCCCTGATCTCTCTCCATTAGACCAGCTTCTCCATGGCTAACCTGCCCTCAGCGCTCTCTCCATTAGACTTGCTTCTCCATGGCTAATCTGTCCCCTGATCTCTCTCCATTTGACCAGCTTCTCCATGGCTAACCTGTCCCCTGATCTCTCTCCATTAGACCTGTTTCTCCATGGCTAATCTGTCCCCTGATCTCTCTCCATTAGACCAGCTTCTCCATGGCTAATCTGTCCCCTGATCTCTCTCCATTAGAACTGCTTCTCCATGGCTAACCTGCCCTCAGTGCTCGCTCCATTAGAACTGCTTCTCCATGGCTAACCTGCCCTCAGTGCTCGCTCCATTAGAACTGCTTCTCCATGGCTAACCTGCCCTCAGCGCTCTCTCCATTAGACCAGCTTCTCCGTGGCTAATCTGTCCCCTGATCTCTCTCCATTAGAACTGCTTCTCCATGTTTAACCTGTCCTGGTATGGGGGCGCTAGCGTGCAGGGCCAAAGCTGGCCCATAAACAGCGCCAACGTCTCCATGCAGACATTCGCCATCAGTGACCTGAGAGACAACCCCTCGGGCTACGGATCCGTCTTAGAGCGCTACTTCCTGGGATCGACTGGTAAGGAAGCCTCTCGCCCTTTTTCTTTTATTAAAAAAAGGAAGTTTCCTGTTTTTCCCTCACCTCAAAACTCAGCTGACCTGTTAGGCCTACCTCAGCAACCTTCTCCTGCTGACTCGGGTTCGAGGGGGAAGCCATGAGCATGAGATTGCTCCGATTCACATGACAACTAACCATTGCTTCTTTCCACACTGCACTCACACGCACATTACACACTGCCTAAATTGTCAGGAGGATGACAAAGTCAGCATGTAGTTGGATTTGTATACTTCTAAGTGCCTGGCTGACCAGGATTGGCCGCTAGATGGCGACTAACGGTCTTACCCAGCTTGACCCCTATTATAAGGGTGGTCCAAGCACTGCCTCACAGATGCAGACCATAGGCCATAGTCGGGACAGCCCAGCAGAAATACATAATCCCAGCCACAGATTTCAAACCTTGCTCCAAAACTTGTGTCTTACTGCATGACCTATGAGGTTGACCAAGCCCTCTACATTTATGATAATGTGAGCAACTGTAGTGCTATGCGACAGCATAGAGTTTTTGTCGGGGGAGTTTGTCCTGCAAATCAGAGACCACTGGTTCAATTCCCAGCTAAGGCTACCATACCTTTGAGTAAGGTTCCTTATGTAAATATCCGGTACCGCGTGAATACGTAAGCTGTTTAAGCTCTGGAAGAGAGCTCCGGCAAAATGCATTAAAGTATGATGCAATTTAAATGTTGGTACCTTATCAAGAGCACTTTGCATAAGTGCAGGGAAAAGAACAGAAGAACGATAACAAGCTTATCAGTGGCACAGCTGATTGCAGTAGCTGTTATATAAACCCGAAGGTGCCCATTCTTATCTATCAAAGGCTGGTGTGGGTGCCACCTTTTGTTCTTTTGTTGACTGACACTGAAACACCTGATATATCAGTCTTCAGCTGGGGCACTAAACGGTGTCCGGAGTGAAGATCATCTACCTATAGTTTACCCAGGTGAAACCTGGTTTGGAAAATTACGTTTGGAAATTAAATAGTGACGATCTATGGGGCCTATCAAAACGTTGGAACAGTGCCTTAACAGGATCAGCCACTCAGAAACCCTGTAACAGTTTCTCGCATTTCTGTTTGTTTTTTCCGGGGCAACACTGATCCCAGCTGCAAAGAACCGTGGGGGGCTGGTTGATGGGGGGGGGGGGCGCATCCAGCATCCAAATAGCATCGTAGCAGAATCCTGGACCCAGGCCCCGGAGCATATTACTCAAAGGATTAAGCGACAAATGACAGCGATCTGTCGATCGTCTTTAATAAACTGTTTTCATGCCGGCCCGCAGGTTGGGCTTTTTTTCCGCAGGGCTATTTAAAGGAACACGGGGACCCAAAACAGGCCGGGAGCTCGGCGGCGCTAATAACTCAGCGAGGGTATTTTGGGGGCTCCGGTCGTGGCCAGGGGTGGGGGGGAGCCGCAAACAGATGCCGGTGGTTAAAGTAATTCATTGAGTGGGAGTAGTAATAACCCTGGGGACCTCAGGCCTCTAGGGCTGCAGGGATAGGCATGCCTGCCTGGGCAGACAAAGCCCATGCCAGGCCGGCCGCTCGTCTGCCGACTGCCCCTCATGCTGTGACAAACCGGGACCCAATCAAACTAATGTAGCCTCTCTTTTAGTGTATACCTTTCAATGGAATATGCTATCCAATCAAAATTAACTTCAGTCTTTTTTAAAGGAATATGTTATCCAATCAAAATTCACTTCATCCTTTTCTGGGAATGTGCTATTCAATCAAAATTAACTTTAGTCTTTTTAAGGGAATGTGCTATTCAATCAAAATAATTTTAGTCTTTTTAAGGGAATGTGCTATTCAATCAAAATAATTTTAGTCTTTTTATGGGAATGTGCTATTCAATCAAAATAATTTTAGTCTTTTTAAGGTAATATGCTATTAAATCAAAATAACTTTAATCTTTGTAGGGGAATATGCTATCCAATCAAAATGGAGTTTAATCTTTTTAAGGGCACATTGCTTTATTTTGTAATGAAAAGAACAAATTCCAAAGAACATGTTCGGGATAGGGTGAATGACCTCAACGAATCACATGCTATTTTATTTAGTCACTGTGCGCCAAAGCAGTTTTGCACATGCTGAATTCTGTAGTTAATAAGGCACTTAATATGTTTGTAAACTACTTGTATCAGATGAAGGGCTGAAGATAGACTGTGCAACATAAACGTTCAATAAGCCGTCTCAACCTGAGCCTGCAGTGCTGTTGAACCATTAGCAGGACGTTGTGTTTTTTGGCCTGTGTTCAGCGTATATACGTTCACATCCACCCACACATGGCTTTCACCCCGGTAGGCTGGTACTCTCGGGCTCATAATCAATTAATCCTTATGTACAGCACAATTAGCGGTGTACTGAAAACAATGGCAGGCTGTGACTGTAATGCCGGCTGGGGGAAGGAGGGGGAGCGGATTTGTACATACTGTACCGTATTACATTACAAGCATTTATCAGATGCTTTTATCCATACCAGTTTACAGTTTTTAAATACCATCCATTATTACAGCTGGATATTTACCGGAGAGGTTTTAGCTGAAGTATTTTGCTCGAGGGTGCAATGGGAGTAGATTTGAACCTGCAACCTCCAAGCCACAAGGCCAGCTCCCTAACCGTTATAATGATATAATAACCGCTGTAATCGTATAGATAAACCAATAAAGAGAGTTCTCAGTACATTGAATTTACAGGGACATGTTAGCAAGTTGTTGTGTTGGGAAAGCAACGAAAACGAGTAAAATAAGGAAAGAGAAGAGAAACGATACACTGTGTGAATTCGTGTACCTTTTGCAGTCATTGGAAAGGTAAAAGTGGTTATCTGTGACCCCCCCACAGACCCACCCCCAACAGCTGCCACTTGAATGAGATTAAAGCCGGGGGCCCGGCATGATGTAAAGGCTGTGATTACTATCATGTGACAAAAACACAGGGCTATATTGTGATTTCCTAGACGATTGTTTTGGTAGGCATTAACGATTTATGTAATACCGCGACAGGTTTAGCTAAAAGGACATCCTGACGTCAGCTTCTCCCAGCAGGACACTGCAACCCCCCTCCCCCATGACCCCATCAGCTCTGCCCCCCTCTGACAATAAATAAGATGTTGCACGCTTCAAAACAGAGAAATTGTTCCGCGTTGCTAAGCAACTCCAAACAGACACATATAGTTCCCGGGATAACAGCTGGGGACCTAACAATGTATGTGTGTGTATGTCCTGTCAGCATGCAGTTAGTATTAGGTAACAATATGCATGCTCGGGAACTTGTTCCCGTCTTTTGTTGCCGGAATACGATAAAGGAGCTAATCGCTGGCTTAACGGATCGCCGGTTTGGTGAACTTCTGTAAAAATTGAATTGTGAAAAGTGAGCGTGTGAGTTGACCCCTGTGATGTAGCGTTCTGAGGATTAGCATTAGGATTGGGCTAATGTCTGAGAAAGGACCCCGAAGGCGTGTGAATGCTTTGTGTGGCTGTGGGATTGCACCCACTTTGAGCTTTATTTTGGAGATACAGAGCCTCAATGTTTCAAAGCTCAGTTACTGAAGTATCGTGCTGAAGGTACAGGATGTTCAGATCAGAGGTCATAGTACATGTGCATTGTACTCCTTGATACCAAAAACAACCCTTTGATAACCTCTTGTGCCTCTAAAACCATGTAGAGTACATAGGGCTGTATATCTTGACCCTACAGAGTCTTTGGTGGAACCTTTAATCACTTGTACTTCTTGCAGTCATGTAATATACATAGGTAGAGTTTGCTATCTTGACCCTGCAGAGTCTGGCAGGATCTTTGATCACCTGTACTTGTTGCAGTCATGGAAGGTACAAGCTAGAGTTAACTTTCTTGATTCTACAAAGTCTTTGGTTGAACTTTTGATCCTTTCGCATTATAGTTTCTCACTTAATCGATGTGGTGGCATCTTGCATCACAGAATAAGAACTTTGTGTTCTTCATTTACTTGTAAATATTGAAATATTATAGATAATATGTTGGGCCCTAATGAGGATGTATTTATGCTAAATCTGTATTTGGAGAGCCACTTTGAAGTTCAGGTGAGTATAGCATCGTATGAGAGTTCAATTTAGCAGAATTATGAAGACAGTACTAAAGCACGAGTCCTCTCAAAGAGTGATTAGGCTTTTTCCATTCTCTTTTTTTTTCTAGGAACTTTAGACATAGACAAAGGCTTTCTTTGAAAACCTCGGTCCTCTGACAGACCTAAATTAGACAGACTGCTTGGCTTGAGTCGAGGCTCCCTGTAGCTCATCGTTACAAATAAGGCCTGGAAAGATTTTGTCTTCTTTTGTTGTTTTTATAGCGATCGTTTGTAAAGGATGTCGTGTTCGGTGCGCTAAAGAGATCACCTGTCTTCGGAAAAGTCTGGAACCAATAATACAAATATATGGGCTGGCTCAGATTTATGTATTTTCTATTATGTATTCTTTTTTCCTTTTTGCTTCACCAAGATCTGGGCAAACTATTCCTGCTGAAAGTCCAAGGACCTAAGAGAGACTCAGCTCACCTGCTTTGCCTGTTCTAATTTCACAGATTTTCCTACATTTTTAATCTCTAAAATGAGAAGCAAAAAAAAGAATATACTGTTAGTTATATGCGCTTGTAAAATTTCCTGCCAAGCAAAACAAACGCAGGACAGCCTGATGGAAGCTTAAGGGAAACAGCGGTGGTCGTGCAGCTCATTTCCTATCTCATTGTTCTGTAATGGAAGCCCTCTAGAGTACCCTTGTCTGTGCGAACTTGATGCTTGTACGGTCATTTATCCACTTCCTGTCTTCTTTGGATGGCCTTGGTAACTGTGACCATGTGGGACCTCTCAGTCTTTTGAAGTATCTTTTTCATGTGACGCTTTTGAAAATGAACACATATCTATATGCTGCACAGTGGTGAGTTCCTGTCCCCATTCATCATCTGTACTGAGTGGGGTGTGAAACTACCTGCACAGTGGGCTTCTGTAAGCATCTCAGTCAACAGGTGGGAGGCCCCACTGGGCTCCTTTTATAAGAACAAGATTTTATTGTTTTTTTTTTGTTTGTTTCGTTTTTTTTTTTCTTGGAAAACCAAAAATAGAATGCAATTACTGGGAATTGTGCAACACAGGCAACACAAAAGACAGAGGAATTCAGTAGAACATAATGTTGCTCCATATGACTAAGGCAAAAAAGGAGGGAAGCAGAATCGGTTATAAGTATGAGAAGAAAAGTGAGGTAAGGACAGGTCATGCACGCCTGAGGGCAGGTGACAGCTGAGTCACTGTGCCATGTGTTTGTTTTGAGCTTTCTTTTTTGGAGAGTGGGGGGAGGAGGATTTTCTCCCCCACTGATGCAAACCTTACAGCCCCACCTGTGTGAACCTCAACCACAGACACTGTTTAAAGAAACTTTGACTTTTGTGCCAACAAACATTTTTCTTATTGCAAATATTTCTCCTTACTTTTTTTGAAAATGTATTGACTAAACACCTTGTCATTTTCTCCACGACCTGCTTTCCATCAGTAAATACTCAATCCTGTCATCCGTCATGATGTTTGTCATTTTGAACAATCGGACTGAAATATGACTTAACTCAGAAATGCGCTGAGTGCTGGAGCACTTTGCTCCTTTACACAGTTTGGTTAATGGAAATGGCCTTTGTGATGATCAGACAGAATAATCGGACTACCGTGATTCAGGTTTTTAGATATTTTTAATGTACGAGGTGTGGCTACTAAATAATGACACTAATGCTCAAGAAAAACACGTCTACTTCAAGCGATGCGTAACAGCGAACTGAAGACGTGAGCGGATTAAAACTTTCAGTTTATGCTTACCCATTGGTCAATTTATACCATGTGGTTCGCACATGCGCGTTGTGGTTCGACTTACATAAGCCCAGTCTCATTATTTAATAGCCAGACCTCGCATGTATGAACAAAGCCTGTATGAACTTTGCACCCATCAACCAGCTGAACAATCAGCTGTTATACATTGCTGCGGGAAATATCACCTGCATAATGAACGCAGGGTTATGTCACCCCTGTCAGAGTCTCGCTGGCATTAGCAGGGAGAATGTATGTTTGGTTAAACAGCGTGTGGAGCATGGCGCAATCTGACCAGCCAGGTGGTCAGATGAAGGCAGGAAAGCAGCTGATCGAACAGTAAATGGAACAGCTTCATAGAAAGGGGGGGTGGGGGGGGGGGGTTGGGGGACGTGAGACGGGCACAGCGGGGAAACCGGAGAGGAGGCAGGAATTCCTGGGAGGGCAGCTACATCTGCGGACACAATCATCTGGTTCACATAAGATCATCACCGCTTCACACGGGACGCAGAGAAGAGGGGACGGTGGGAAGACAGAGAGAGAGAGAGAGATGAAGAAGAGAGTGTGAGAAAGAGAGAAAAGGATGAGCAAGCGTTACTGGAACAGACAGTAAGGGGAGGAGAATGACAGTTACAGGAACAGACAGCAAAAGGAGAATGACAGTCACAGGAGCAGACAGCAAGAGGAGAATGACAGTTACAGGAACAGACAGCAAAAGGAGAATGACAGTCACAGAAACAGACAGCAAGGGGAGAATGACAGTTACAGAAACAGACAGCAAGAGGAGAATGACAGTTACAGGAACAGACAGCAAGGGGAGAATGACAGTTACAGGAACAGACAGCGAGAGGAGAATGACAGTTACAGGAGCAGACAGCAAGAGGAGAATGACAGTTACAGGAGCAGACAGCAAGGGGAGAATGACAGTTACAGAAACAGACAGCAAGGGGAGAATGACAGTTACAGGAACAGACAGCAAGCGGAGAATGACAGTTACAGAAACAGACAGCAAGGGGAGAATGACAGTTACAGAAACAGACAGCAAGGGGAGAATGACAGTTACAGGAACAGACAGCAAGGGGAGAATGACAGTTACAGGAACAGACAGCAAGGGGAAAATGACAGTTACAGGAACAGACAGCAAGGGGAGAATGGCAGTTACAGGAACAGACAGCTAGGGAAGAATGACAGTTACAGGAACAGACAGCAAGCGGAGAATGACAGTTACAGGAACAGACAGCAAGGGAAGAATGACAGTTACAGGAACAGACAGCAAGCGGAGAATGACAGTTACAGGAACAGACATCAAGGGGAGAATGACAGTTACAGGAAGAGAGATACTGAGAAAAGAAAGTAGGAAACAAGCTCAAGGCAGAATGAATGGAGAGCAGGATAGAGAGAGCAACAAAAGAGAGTTAGGAGAATGATAGAGAGATAAAGTGAGTCAGGGAGTGAGAACAGGCTGAGAGAGTTAGAAGAGGGGAGATCAAGGAGAGAGAGGTAATGAGAAAGAGAGAGTGGGAAGAGAGAGAGAGAGAGTGAGAGAGAGAGCATATTGCCAGGTTCTCTAAGGACACTTAAAAGCCCACAGGCTTAAACAGAGACAGGGCAAAGTGAAAGACGAGAAACGAGAAGGACAAAAAAGAGCTAAGAAAGCAGGTCCTATGTGCCAGTTGTGCCAAAAGCACAGGAGAGGTTCCCTGTCAGAGACAGAAACCTTTTACCTACACATTAAATACAGTGTCATACCACTGCACCACACAGGTCTTGCACAGGTTTTTCTCACTTGCATGTTATTGCAGTGCCAGCTGATGCTAACATGAGGGAATCTCTCCATTTGTCACCTGATGAATGTTCACAGTGTCTTAGCCTCGCATGCTTTACCTTTAGCATTAATGCTGTCTTTGAAGAGGTTTTTACGGGACTGCTTTAATGGTTCAAACTGAAGGCATAATTCTATCATATTAGAGCATCTTAACCTTGGCATCGTCTTGCTTGTTTAATTCAAAAATCACACATGTGCATTGAAATACTAACATGGCTGCAATGCAATAGACTTATCTAATGCAGATAATTTTTATTTTATATTTATTTTAAAGCTTTTGGTACATGTTATGTTTATATTTATTTAAAATCCACTTATGAGGTTTTGACAAAATGAAAAAAAAATTCTGGGTAGACCACTGAATACAAGTTGTTAATGATACAAAAACTACAGTATAATGTACCCTATTCATAAAAAGTAGAACTGTGTGGCTCTTAACTTTCCATCCTGTGCACTGAAACATAACCACAAAAGAAGGGAGTATGAAGACTTCTTTACAAGCTCTCTGTCTGTGAAAACATGACCTCTCTACAAGCTCTCTGTCTGTGAAAACATGAGCACAGTTCATTGTCTACCGACAAGTTATGCCACTGCGTTGAAAGGTATCTGTAAAAACTGACCTGTGTTGTAGATTGTGGAAAAAGTCTTTAAAAATAAGGATTGTGGCCCACACACCTAAAACACTGTGCCGGATGCTGAATATCATTGTGCTGCCCTTTTATGTGACACTGTATAGCTTGGGATGGAAAAAAAAAACCTGCCCTCAGAAAGTAGAGGTACTTTTCGTGTATTTGTTCCACCCCTGTACTAAACAAGCTGATTCCATGTCTGAGCTCCCCTACCTGGCTGAGGGGTCGGGGTAATTAGAATCAGCTGGTTTAGTGCATGGGTTGAACAAATGCATGGTAGTATTTGTACACTCTGAAGCTGAGGGTTCTCCACCACTGTGAGTAGCCTCTTGGCGAGCTTCTTTCGGTATTTCCCATAATGCCTTTGCGAGAGGCTAGGCGGATCACTGCAGACGCAGTCATTGTGCTATCTGAAGTGAGACGACGAAGCGCGGTGACTAAGCGCAAACAGGTGTGGAAAATGTGCGTCCATGCTGAGGCTGGGCGAGTGTGTGTGTGTGCTTTAAAAGGAGTGTGTGTGAGGAAGAGACTTTAATCCTCCTCACACATTATATTATGGTCTGTCCATAGTCAGATACATATTTTACACTTTAACCTTTTAAACCCCAAATATAATACATTTTCTTTTCAAAAACCTTCAATTTTAAAACCCTCATTTCATATGATAGTGCTTTTTGGATTGAGAAGTGCAAGTGTTTTCAGATTTGACCAAACAAATGTTTGATCCAGGTCTGCTTGATTTGTTCATTATATTAGCGTCAGAGCTAATTCAGATACATAGTTTACACTTAAACCTTTTAAATCTCAAATTTAACCTTTTACAACCCCAAGCTTTTTATACAAACTATCATTTTTCATCAATTTTCAGATCAAAGCCTTTATATGATAGTGCTTTTTGGATTGATAAGTGCGAGTGTTTTCAGATTTACCCAAGCAAATGACTGATCCACGTCTGCCTGACACCGCAGGAATTCCCAAAGAGCATGACAGTGCAGGGAGACGTGTCGCTCGTCTCCACGAGCCCCTGCCGGGAATCGGAGGTCAAAGAATGTCTGTCCGTTCTGTCGACTTCGGCAAAACAATGATGACCCCGTTCTGAGGAGGTGGCTAAAACTATCCGGCTATTCCTGGAAACGTGCGCTGGAGTTGCCAGCTAAGACGACAGGCCTGTCTATAAATACGGCCCTCACAGGAGCCCGAACGCAGACTTTCACCCACCGGGGCATGCTGGGGATGCCTCACACACCTCAGAATGTACTTGGCCATGCTAACACAGCCAGTTCTGGCCCACCTCCCTCTATCGCCCTATCTCTCTCTCTCTCTTTCTCTCTCTCTCTCTCTGTCTCTATCATTACACCCCTCTCTCTGTCACCTCTCTCTATCACCCCATCTCTCTCTCTCTCTCTGTCTCTATCATTCCACCCCTCTCTCTATCACCCTATCTCTCTCTCTCTCTTTCTCTCTCTCTCTCTGTCTCTATCATTACACCCCTCTCTCTGTCACCTCTCTCTATCACCCCATCTCTCTCTCTCTCTGTCTCTATCATTCCACCCCTCTCTCTATCACCCTATCTCTCTCTCTCTCTTTCTCTCTCTCTCTCTCTCTCTGTCTCTATCATTCCACCCCTCTCTCTATCACCCTTTCTCTCTCTCTCTCTCTCTGTCTCTATCATTCCACCCCTCTCTCTATCACCCTATCTCTCTCTCTCTCTCTCTCTCTCTCTCTGTCTCTATCATTACACCCCTCTCTTCTCCTCTGTATCGCCCTATCTCTTTCTCTCTCAGTCTCTATCCCCTCTCTCTATCACCCCATCTCTCTCTCTTCTTCTGTCTCTATCATTCCACCCCTCTCTCCATCACCCTATCTCTCTCTCCTTCTGTCTCCATCATTCCATCCCTCTCTCTATCACCCTGTCTCTCTCTCTCTCTCTGTTTCTATCTTTCCACCCTTCTCTCTCTCTCTCCTACTGCTCTTCTCACTCAGTTAAAATACTAATATACATTTAGATAAATGCCCTTATCTCAGCCATTGCCAGTACCAATGGTCTTTTTGAAAATGTTCAGTCTGTTTATCTCAGTCATTTCATAATAATAATTATAATAATAATAATTGTAAAGGTGAACCAGTAATTATACATGATGTTTGTACAGTGATTGTGAAACAATGTAACAGTTGAGTTATTACATTTCAATCATAATGGCGTGTTGTATCGTTATGTGTCAAAACAATGTGGCACCCCTGTGACACAGATAAAAAGCCTGGGTTGTGAAACAAATGAGACGGTAATTATTTTGTGTAATATGGTCATTTTTATCATCATTGTGCTGCATGTTATGACAGCTGACACAGAGCCCTACATGGTCTGCATGGTATACATAAATACACCTCTTTACAACAACAGCGCAAGTCTGTCAGGGCGCAGTATAAACTCAGGCGCAGACAGGAGTGAAATAAATCAAAGTTTATTGTAGCCAAAATCAAGTCCAGAAGACCAGAACATAGTCAAAAAACAGGCACAGGTCAAAACCAGGAAGACTCAGCAAAAGGCACAAAAACACAATCCAAACACGAAGTAGTGGAAACAGGCAAAAGTCAAAAACCAGGCAGGCAAAGCAATCAGGTGAAGTCACAATCCAAAATGTGAAACTGGGAAACAGGCAAAAGTCAAAAACAGGTTTTTATACATTTTCAAATACAAATATGTTTTCAAAAATAATATAAATATTCAGAATAAAATTGGAAAAGGGAAAAAATACATTTAAAGTTAGGCATGACCCTCCAGGTGCCTTTGTGCTCTGGGTAAGGGTGAGTGCTAACTGAATTCAAAGCAATGTACAGTGTTGTAATGTCAGTGTTTTCACATTTCTCCTGGAAGGCGTGGTCGTACAGGTGGACCCGGATGTGCCCCTGCAGGTCGGCTTCGACAGCAGGACCCAGTTCTGTCTGCGGGTGGCTCCGGGCCTGGACCTCCAGCCCCTCCGCTACACCGCCTGCGTGGGTCGCGACCTCAAAGCCGTCCACCAGGAAATGGGACACCAGCTCCACTCACACAAGAGGGTGCTCCCGAACCTCAACATTTTACGGTACCCACCCCGTCACCCCCATCCTCCAGCCCCCAGTCACCCCCACAGCCTGACCTCTGCTTGTAAAAGCTACATCACATTTACCAAGAGGCCAGGAAAATGTATTTTTTTTTTTTTTTTTTTTTTTTTACATGTTTTTATTTAACTGGCAATATATGTTTTTGGGCAAAGCAGACCTGTACATCTGGAAAAGCAGTCTGATTTTCCAAAGGAGCCCAAAGAATTTCAGCTTCAAATTCCTTCTAGTTTTTCAAAAACTACAAAACTTGCTCAACAGACAGCAGCAAAAACAGAAAGCAGAGTTCTGATAAAAAATAAAAAAAAATAAGTGTGTACTTAGTAATGTTTAGACCTCCATACAAGCAGGTCATTAGTTCTACATTGTAGCTGTTTGTCTCCATGTTTCTTTCATCTGTTACAGTGTAACAGAATGAGATGGCGTGTGCGTGATAAACATATGGTTTTAGACACAAGCTCAACTGAATGTTACATATGAAGACATCATAGATACTGACATATTCCCTGTTTATACCTCTTCTCTCTGTGGTATGGAGTCCCAGCAACCCATGGTTGACACACTTTACCTACACATTGTTTTAGGAACACTGTAGTCGTGTATGGGTGTATGGGTGAACTCAGTACTCTGAACAAAACAGAACATGTGTATACCGCTTGAATTGGTTTTTTTGTTAATTGTGAACACTAGTAACAATATATATTTTAATACATATTTTACTCACATTTTAAATGCATTGTTGAATTCACTTTGTCACATGAACTGTCTCAGGTTACCCTTCTGGAAGTTTCTTGCAAAGGTGGATTCCGGTGCGAAGGTGGAGAGGGAACTGAGGACCTTCTCCAACCGCCTGAGGAGGCACCAGCTGGGAGAGGGAGTTATCAGCCTCAACGAACATTCCACGTCTCTCCTCTCCGATATGGTGAGTCCTCTTTCTCGCTTTGCCAGCTGGATTCATCTAAGAAGTTTTTGCAGCTGTACACTGCATCCTGTAGTTTGGAAATGGTGTTTTATTAGTGTAGTGCAGTACTGCTAAAATATTGGTGTTTGAAAACCAGATATGCAATTGTAGGCTCTGGCCAAAGGTCTGCATTGCAAGGCAACAATTTGCCCAACCTCAGTGAGGAATGATAAGAGGTTAGCTGGCTAGGTTTGTCAGTTTGGGCACCTGCAGATGCACAAACCGAGTGCATGCTGACATCATAATTTTCAGATGACACGGGAGGCATGTGATTGGTGACCCGTCTACAGTGTGGAAAGAAATGAGATTAGTTATGTGAATCAGAGCACAGACGGCTTCTTGGAGTCAAAAGGAAAAGTTGATATTGGGAGATCAAAACGATCAATTAACTTTGGGAAAAATTAGGCACAAAAATATCAGAGATACGTCCTTAAATTGAGTGTGAGTGTGGGAAAAACAGGAAGTTTGGCTGGAGTGGGTTGAAGTTACAATACGTTTCTTTCTCCATTTCCCAACAAAATGCAGAAAAAACCATGCATTATTGCCTCATGAAGTCATATTTAACGTTTATGCATCCAGTTTTGTACCTCTGACTCACTTCCCCAAATTGTGCCATTTGTAGCAACCTCAACTTCGTTCAAAATAATGAAACTCGGTGGCCACGAAACCACATCTTGAATTTTTTGTTCCTGCATAGATTATGGAAAGATGGAGAAAATAAAATCTGGAATCTGAAATGTACCTTCAAGGCATGTGTGAAGATGTCTGTAGTATTTGGCATTTATTCTGCTGTCTAAATTAAGTCTGTGCATATAAGGATCGTCTACAATAATCAGTTTTTGTGACCTCTGAGGTTTTGATCTCATTCAATTCAATCAGCAGAAACACTTCATACCCAAAGGAATGCCTGAAAACTATTATAGTGAATGAGAAATCCGCAATAACACTGCTGTTTGTTACCACTAAAAATACGCTTTTCCTTTTTAAAAAATGAAACAGTGAAAGCGTTGCATGAAGCACAGCGCATGCAGTATTAGATCTTAAAAGTAATTTGTTTGGTATTATTCCTGAAAAAAACTTTGGAAAGATTCAATAATAATAATAAATGTAGTTATAGCGATAAGCAGTATATCCTTAGCAGAGATGGTTGTGGATGTTTTAGAAATAATGTTGGCAGATTAGCTTGAGAAAAGAAAAGGAAAGTATAAAGAGTGAAACAAATATAATACACAGAAAAATGAAAAAGCGTAATAAAAACAAAGACTCTTGGGAAGTGGACGGCGCAGGCCGCGGGTTTGCCCTTTCAGGGGCTCCTTCAGGTGACCTTCAGCCTGGGCCTCAAGTGGTCCCGCTCAGAGCAGATTATCCTGGCCCTCGTCCCCACGCCCGGGCTGGGGGGCCGCGCACCTGTCGCCCGCGCCTCAAGACCGTCAGCTGCCCCGCGGCTGGGAGACGAGCGCTGGCAGGTCTCCATTTGCCACCGTGAGACCGGGCACCAAGCCACCACTACCCCGCTGTGCCCAGTCAGTGCGTGTGCCACAACGATGCCTGCTGCACGACACAGGCCGCTAGATCGCCACTGTCACTGCGCTGCCACCGCGGACTCCTGTTTACGGAACCGAAATCATGTTAAAAGAAACTGGATTCATGTTAAAGAAAATGGATTTGTGTTAAAGAACTGGATTCATGTTTACAGAACCAGATTCATCTTTAAGGAACTGGATTCACGTTAAAGAACTGGATTCGTGTTTACAGAAGCGGATTTGAATTTACAGCACTGGATTCCTGTTTACTGAACTGGATTTGCGGTTTGAAATCCCGATTGAAGCTCCAGGTTCCAGGCCTTTGTACCCTTTTGCATGTGTCTCTCGCAGGTGACCTGCAATCAGTACACCGTCCAGCTGTTGGTATTGTCAGTAGTATGAAATATCCTTATGGATGTGGATGAGGCCGTTTCTTGAGTAAACAAATATATTGATGTATTATGATATCAGGTTCCCCTCTGCAACAAAGAAAGCACAACGATTCATTTACCCAGTCAAAGGCTTCCTTTCATAGCCTACCTCATCAGCTCTGTGTGATTTTTAGATATACCCACTGTCTGTCTCAATTTACTCAGTAATCTACATTTTATAACGTGTACAACTTGACTGGAACCGCTGAGTGCGTCCAGTGCCTGTCTCTCTGAATCTGCCCTAAACGGCGTCTGGCTCCATCACCAGTTGTGTGGTGAGTTAAAACTGTGCACCTTCCAAGTTAGGGATTTTTTAAAAATCCTTAATGTCTACCATCAGTGCTATAGACTGTTAGCCTGTGGAGGACTGTGAAATTGATTTAGCTTTGATGCCCTGAACACATACATACCAGAGAGGGTAACTGGGGAAACAGAGTATATCAACCTTGCATTTTAAAAAGGCACCAGCTGAGATGTTACCTTCAGGCCAGCAGACAAAAGGAGGTTGAGGTGGTCAGTGAACAAGGACAGGAAAGGGTTACAGTACGAACCGGTTTCCCCAGAACAGACAGGCTTCAGGTTCACCAAAATGTCATGGTGGAAATTTTAACATTGCACAGAACTTTACAATGTTGAAACAGACATGCTTTAGATGTACTGTATCTTAGTCACAAACTGGCAGCAAATAACTACATTTATTTTTTATTTATTTTTAGATAATTTGTAAAGAAAACAGCATAGTTCAATCAGCTGAAATTCTTCCCAAGAATCTGCAATCATGTTTTGAAGTCAACTTGCATTTAAAAATACATTCATTTTTTTATTGTTTATACTGATTTTCCTTTATTCCCCAATTTGGAATGCTCATTCATACTTACTGTTCGTCCTGTGCCTGCAAAGCCCCCATTTCTGCTCTAGGGCCTGCACCCTAGCACACTTATCCAGTGAAATGCGTGGTGCTATGCATCATGCAATCTGATTGGTCCTGCAACGTGATCAGTGCTATCAGATCTCTGCTAGTGGATTTGATTGGTTGAGGTGGTTTATCATTTAATGTAGCCGTACTGTTCTGGGATTGTGACTGGGATTTGTCTCAAAATTATTACCTGACTAATGACCTGTTAGCTAAGCGCATTCCCAGACAGTGGGCAGAGTTATACAATTGGCCGAGAAATTAATCAGGCTTATAGTTATGAACCTGACAGGCGAGGGTACGCTATGGCTGATTAAAACCCACCAGGCTTAATTCCCAAGATTCACAGCCATGGCCAGAAAACTGAAAAAAAAATTTTTCCTTACAGGGCTGGGGGGTACTTTGCACCTCAGACTTAATCCCAAATTTTGATAATGTCCAAAAATATGGATAAAACTTCAACAGATGCAAAGCGTTTGATAATGTTTGAAAATCTTTTTTCTTAAACCTGCTGTATTAGACATAATATACTGATTTGCCATAGTGGTGTTATATGTAATTCTCTGATTTATCATGGAAATATTCAACAGGGCAGAGTAAATCCAGGCTTATGTGAATAAATGTGTTGAGAAATTACATTTACATTAGGACTGAACTAGCAAGAAATAGCAATACATCTCACAATGAACTAACTATGTTTGTTTTAGCTATCAAAGCTACAGGATTTCAAATAAAGTGTTTAGGTACGTTACACCACAGCGTAGAAACCGAATCGCTGCAGATCAAGCAACCTGCTGGTGCACAAAATCAAGCACATCTGTGCAGTACCATCCAAAAAAAAAAAGAGAACCGATCCCCTGAAAACTAGAGAAAACAGTGGAATGGACTCATACAGGGATGAAAAGGGAAACGTGCCAAAAGCAACTACTTCAGGTAAACTTGATCTTAATGTAAAGCTGCTATCCTCCCTTAGTCCCCAGAAACAAGTCAGAAGTTCACTGCGTATTATATTAAATGGCCTGTCTGTTACATTAAGGGGGATTAGCTTTCTTTCCATACACTTGCATTCCTAAAGCTAGATTAGCGGTAGATTTAGAGTAGAGAAGGAGACGGAGAAAGAGAGAGAGAGAGAGAGAGAGGGGACAGAGACAGATATGGAGTGACTAAAAGAGACCTGTTTTACTTGGCTTGACAAAGCACTTTTACGGTAATTTTCAGGGTTTTTTTTTTTTTTTGCCCAAATGTGAAATTGTAAACAAGACTAATGATCAAAAAAAAAAAAAAAGCTGGGTCATTCCAACCTCTTTCCATGCAATACCAAATCACTACGAAATCTGTGCTATTCACTCCATTACATTTTAAGAACTGTTCATAAATTATCAGTTACGCAATGGGTTTTCTCATCATTTTTCCATATTAGTGCTATGTAACACAGTCTTGAGCTGGAACAACAATTTGGCAGAAAATATGCTTGACTATAAATAGGCTTGCCAGACTTCTAAATGTATTTTTTAAACATCAATTACGCTTATAATAAGCTAACCAAAAAATAAAAAGCTCCATAAATCAAAAACTGCAATATTCCCTTTGTGATACTGTTACGCATTGATAAAGGACTGGTCTGAATCACCTGGTTATTTGATGGTCCCGTTTTACTGAGGGGGAGTCTTCATACTTAATTTATATCATAGGAATTTGATAAACAAGGCCTCATTATTCATTAAGTCCGGATTTTTTTTTTCCCGGCTTCTGCCAAACATGCAGCATTAATTTACTTCTCTCTTGTAGAGCTGTAGCCCATTTTCTGTGTCACTCTGACCAAATTTGCAACAAAATGATAAAACGCTTCGGAGCCCAAACCCCCAAACGCCTGATTTTGTTCTAGGCAATCGTCATTAGCGCAGTCTTGTAGATGAGACATTGCTCCGTCGAGTCTGAGCATGTGCAGTTACACAACAACGACCTGGTGTCCATGCCAACAGACAACAATGCGCTTTGTCTTGCCAGAACAGACTAAGCTTCTGTTGCTTCAGGTCAACATGGGTTATTGGTTTATATGTGGACTGTGTAGGCCTTCATAGGCCTTCTGCTGTTGTTGTTTTTTTTAGTTTAATCATTTAATCACATGTCCTCTTTCTCTTGCTCATTTCTGGATCTTGGTTGGCAGGACCATGAATTCGTCTCTGGCAGAAGAAGAACCTCTAAGAGACAGACCAAGGCCCTCCCCCTGGTGAAACTCCTGAACACCTCCATCACTCTGTCCCCGTACCTGAGCATAGATTCCAGGCAGTTTCAGATGTCCTTGCAGGACGGGACGGAGGCCTACTGGCTCAGCGTCCCCACCGCCCCCCACGGACGACTGGTGAGGCCAGTGCATAAATTGGGTTTTGTAAGGAGGGAAAGCCCATGGAGACTGTTATGCGCGTGTGCTTGTTAGCGTGTGCTCGTTAGCGTGCGCTCGCATGTGCATTTGATGACGTCTGATAATTGATACCAGTAACCTGTGAAGCTCGTTGTTAACGTTGGTTTGGGTGGAGAACTCACCTCAAATATCTCTCTCTGTAGTCTAGGGAATTATTCATCAAAACCCATATGCGATTACATTTACTGGGAGATAAAACAAAAAATACATGTGTGGTGTGATGATATGATATTGAAGGAGACGGAGCTCAGCTCTGGCAGGGTGCGATTTGGATGGTAGGAGGCGGAGCTCACCTCCTGTGGGCTCCGGCCCAATTTAACCCCTGGCTGAGACCCTTCCTGGCTGCCACCCCTTCAGCTAGCAGGGCAGTTTCACTGGAATATGCATCTCTATGGAGCAGAAGTCTCTGATAAGATTCTTTTGAGCCAAGTGTCTGCTAGAGACTGGCTGGTGAGACTATTGCGTTTGAATATGGAATTCTATGGGTTTATTCTATTGTTTTAGCCCAGCGTAAAATACTTTATTAACCCAAATCACAGTGCGCTCCATCATCTATGGGACTGGCTGGTGAGGGAAAGCAGTATCTGTAACTTTGGAATGAGACACAGGGCTGCCCTGGATATAATGGGACAGCTGATCTCCCTGCGTTAACAGATTTGAGTGTGAATGCTGTTTCCCCACCCCCGTCTCTCAGGTCCCGGTGTTGACGCAGTGGAAGGGGAATTTCTGCGTGAAGCTGAACATCACCAACCCAGCGGCGGTCAACTGGTTCCTGGACAAGGTGGGCGGGCTGCAGGCCCACCTGGAGATGGAGTACGTGACCCTGGAGGGTGGGGAGGGAAACCCCTTTGAGGAGCAGGCCCTGAGACTGCCCAGAGCCGTTGCTGGGGACCGATACATCGGGCTGCTGGCGGGCGTGGCGGCCAGGATAGGAGACTCCGCAGTGGTTACCGCGGGGACAAGGTTAGTTGTCTTGACTGGCCGTGTTGCCATTCCTCTTTCTGGCCTTTCAAATTGGGAAATAGAATAGAATAGAAAGGTGCAGCGGGGCCAGTAGGTGGCTCATGCAGCAGAGACATTCAGATCATGATGAAAGCAAGAGCGAGCCCTGTGATTGGGTGTTCAAGTCCCAGCTGTGATGCTGCCAGCTATAGTAAGAGGTCTGTATTGGCCAAGCCTCACAGGGGAAAGACTGGGAGTAAGCTGACAAGTTTGTGTCATTACTCTCTGGTAGCCCCTGAGAGACTGATCAACAATTTCAGTTCAGTTCAGGTTGAGAAAAAAAGTAAAAATAATCCCAGAAAAAAATCTGGGATAATTTTTTTTTAAATGCACAGTGATGGGGATACTGTGTGGTAGGAGTCGCCCGCCTTTGAAGGAAACATTAAACGTTGGGGTTGTGATTCTTAGTGGTAGTTGAAGATCTCATTTCGTCTTTTGACAAGAGGTGTGCTGAGCTCCAAACTGGCTCCTAAACTCTCTCCCAAGAGCGTAACTTTCACATCTGCGTGTTCACACCTGACATTGCCAGTTTGGACGATTTCCTGACCCCAAGTTTAAATAGCAAGCATCAGTGAGGGCTGGGGAGCGGGTTGGGACCTTGAATGGGCCACTTAGAACAAGCCTAATATCCCAAGGTCCTTGTATAAGGCACCTGAACACTGAACACAAATAATAAGAGAGGGCGCCCCCTACAGGATGCTATGATGGCAGCGGCAGGACTGTGGTGAATCTGTGGAAACGTACTGACAGATTACCGGAGCGCAGGGACCAAAAAGGCAGGAGAGACAGCAGAGGAGGTTTTATTATGCTTTTTATTGTAATGTGCTTTCCTTTGATGTTTTTATTTCATTGGAGGGAAGTGTGTTCGCTGTCTTTTATAATGCCTTCGCTTAACACTTCATCGGCGCGCCCCGCCGTTTGAAGGGGTTCGGTTCGGAAATCAGCATAAGACTCAGTGTCCTGGTCAGTTAACTAGTCCACCAGGTAGATCTCAACATCTATCCACCCTAACACCTCTCCCCCCATCTGATTGGCTACATGATCAATGGCTGTGACTACCCCTCCTCCCCCCCCTGTAACTGTAAATAAGAGATGAACCCCACTGTGAACCCACATTGTTGAGTATAGGTAAAATAAACACAATATGAAAAAAATCTGGCCTTTTACTGGTCTTGTGTTTTCATATCCCGGGGGCGAGAGGGGGGGGTTGGGGGTGAAATGTCGCCGTGGTAACCAAACACGCTCAGCGCCAGCTGCTTTTGAGCTTGTACAGTGGAGTCCAGCCAAACACCTTGTCAGAATTTGAAATTACTCCCCCAACCCCCCACCAACTCCTACCCCTCCTTCTCCCGACCCCCCCAGAGCCTCTGAGATGCTTTAATGTGACAATCTAATCCCTTTAATAAAATTCTTAAACAATTTATGGGGCAATTTAATCTTCCATCTTTGGTCTCCGTTTTCCAGAGCCTGACGCTGACTTGGATTTAATGCTGATGTAAAAATGAAAAAATAAAAAACGCACACAGAAAAGCTGGCTACTCCGCTCCTATTGAGACTGATTTGGCCTTTCCAGTTGGGCTCATCAAGCAGCCAAAAGTACAACTGTTAACCGAGCGTCATCCTTTAGCACGATAGCAGCAGCGCAGCTTAAGATGAGTAACGATGTCACCCTGCTCAAGCATAAACATCATATTTATGCTTATTTTACGCAGGGTTGTTGTCACAAAGCCAGACAATCCGTTAGCAGGTTTTTAAATTCACCAGAGCCTAAGAATAAAAAACAAAAGTGTACGGAAGCAAGCCAGATGAACCTAAGGTTTCCCAAATAAAGGACTTAAATATGTATATACTGCATTTACTTATGTACTTATAAATAATTTATATCAGAAAACTTGTCAAATATAGGCTGAAGCATTACACAGGCCTTCTTCCACTTACATTTTTAGCAAAAACAAAATCTTGTAAATGTATACACATATGCACACACACACACACACACACACACACACACACACACACACACACACAGTTCCTACCTTCCACCTTACCTTTAAATATTCCGCTCATTTGATAAATATTTCCTCTCATTCAGACGTAACATACACCGTTTAATCCACCATGTTAAAGCAGTAAAGGAGAAGGTCTAATTTCTAACTGACCCCTGGATCTCTGAGTGATAAGCATAATTAAAACAAGGACTTGGGTCCCCGTTCCTCTTCGTTTCAGGTCCAGCGATGTTCCCCTGTTCATTCGCATGACCCCGTTACGAGACGACTGGTCATACGCAGGGATAAAGGGGATCATTCCATCGATCCTGCATCACAGCCTGCTGGGATACAGCTTCTTCATTCCTGATGCAGTAGGTAATACTCTTACACCCTGCACTACAAATAATACACATCTTATACCAGTGTTATAACACTGTAATACAGTGATACCCTGTGCAACAAATGATATACATACTATACCGGTGTTATAACATTGTAATACAGTGATACCCTGCACAAAAATGATATACATATTATACCAGTCTTATAACATTGTAATACAATGTTACCCTGCACTACAAATGATATACATATTATACCAGTGTTATAATGTTGTAATTACAGTGGCAAATGGGCTATAAAGCTGTAGAACTGAGTTGTGTGCTTGTGGTGCAGTTTAAGTGTATAAACACACAGCAACCACAGACTCAGTTAATTACTCACTGATTGTTATGTAATGACTGTGTGGCTAATGACAGTATCCTGGTATACTGTTGTAAAGTGAAATTATGCATTTACAAAGTGTTACCCTGCGCCTGCAGAGATACAACCTCCATTTTTAATGTATTTGGCCCTTTCATGTTTCTCTCATGCTGTACTTCTAAAATCTATGAACCCCACTTCTTCAGATATGTGGCTAATACTTTGAGTGTTTGTAAGATACAAACTGTGGCTTTTCCTAGTGCTGTGTAAGTGCTGCAGCTGGGGTTTGCAAGGGCCATGCTGAGATAAAAATGGAAGACATTTGATGAACGTTAATGTGTTTTTTTAATGGTAGCAGCTTATCCAGAATTTTCAGCCAGGCTGACGGTCTTCTGACCGTTTGCGTTAGTCTGGACGACTGCTTTTCCCAAAGGTGAAAACATCCTTGGGCGATTGGCAAAATGAGCGTATTCTAAAATACTCTGAATTCCAGCAATGGAGCACAAAAGACGAGCCTGAAATATTTCTCGAAGTCCAGACAGGAATTTGCTTTGATGTGGAGAGAACAGAAAGTTGTCAGATCCAAATAAATTGCTTGAATCAGTCGCATTTCATCGCAGGGAAGAAGTTCATCAAGCTCTACCAAGACTTGTAGTAAATGCAGAGGGAGCTATCACATAAAGTGGTTTTTCCTTAAATTACATTTTTGGCAGGTTTGATATGAATATAAGCGCTTAAATATGGCTTTCATGAGTAGTAATTATACACATAATAACCATTGTCCCATTTGCTCGATCGCTTGATCAGTAATCAGCACATAATTTGTTTCGTGGGCCAATTTATAAAGTGAATTTAGACACAAATAAACAAAATAAAGCGAGTCCCCTCTCATTTTTGGCCAGTCAAAGGTGGCAGGGAAAAAAGAAACACACTCGATTCGCACGCATATTCAACTTTCTGACTGCAGTAGCAGTGTCCAGGAGTTTGAGAGCATGATTCGTAAGGTTTGATATGAATCTCTGTTACAGGGCACAGTTGTTGAAAGATAAGCTAAAGTTTACCATTTGCTGTTTCATTATGGCCTCTTCTTTTCACACCATAGGAGGCTCCTTGACCAACGAGTTTGTGACTGACGAAGAGCTTTTCATCCGTTGGCTAGAAATTGTCTCCTTCCTCCCTGTCATCACCTTCCAGACCCCACCATGGGTGTGTGGGGAAGACCGGGTAGGTACCAAACCACATGACACTGAAAATTAATTGGAAAAACTTCTCATGTGAATGAGAGTTTAGAATGAAGATGGCTGTTATATCGACTATCAGAATGCCTTTAGTAGATCATAATTAAACTGTGAAAAATTCCAGGTTTTAAGTTTAGGGTCCCAGGAACAGTGGATTTCTCATCTGGTTCTGTTGCAGAAAAAGGTTTTACTGAAATACAGTGAGCTTCAGGTGTGAAAATCACCCAACAGATTGAGCTTATGAGCTTTGCTGTGGGTCAGAGCAGAGATGAACTTTGCTGCATGTGTCTTCTGCATCCTGCTACCCTGCAGATATTTTAGTGAGGGGTCAAGCTTTCTTTATTTACATATTTTTTCGTGATTAATCCACAATTTAACTTCCGCACTTTATGTTCCTTTGGTGAAATTAAATTTCTGCTGGACAGAATTTTGAGTCTCCATCTGTTGATTTTTATTTTTTGTATTTTTAAAAAGGTTTAAAGAACACAGGTTGGGTTTTGTAGATGAGGGAGGGAAAATGTTCTCCCCACCTGACACTGTAGTCCAGATACCCCCCCCCCCTTCCCTATAGGGCATAAGAAATGCAATGGTGGAAAAAAATAAAGGAAATGGATGCTCGTGAGAATTTGTAGAGGAGCATATCTGTTCTCCGATATTGATATGTTTGACTTTATGGAAGCCGGCTTGGGTTTCTAAGTAAAGCATCTTGCGCAGGGTGAAGTTAGGGGGAGGGGGGGTAGGTGGTGGGGGGGGTGCAGTCTACCCAGACCGGTCGGGAGTAATAACTTGGCATCGTCCCAGCATCACCTGTGGTTACACTCTACACTCTCATATGTTCTGCATTAGATTTTGTTTCAAATTTACGATCGTCAATCTTCAGAATAATGACAGGCGTGGTGGTGGGAATGATTGTGATTTGGAGAATAAAAAATGTAAAGAAAAAAAAAGAGTTATTACAGTGCCCTTTTTTTAGTCTGAACAGGGGGAAATGGGGTAAAAGAGATCAACCTTTTTACAAGAGTTTAAAAAAAAAAGGTTGAAGTTATGAGAGCCGGTCTGCATTACGGTGGGAGAAATTCCGGAGTCGGAGGTTTTTTCCACCTCACGGTTTTCGGGCAAGGCTAACATTTGAAAACCTCAAATGAAGTGAGAAGTAATTTAGAGCAAACAGGATAAAGTAGGTCAGTCCTCCATAGAATATAAAAATTTTTGTTGGGGGGGGTGCTTCATGTAACATGAAGAATAAATTAAGACATTCATTCCTGACATCATGGAATTGTGACAAAAACACCTTGGCCTACCTTTTTCCGTTCTGTTGGGGGTTTTTTTTGTCACGCAATCTTTTTGCATAGAGTTGGCCCAAAAAGGCCCGGTCAACCCATTTGCAACTCCCTTCCTTTAGGGACTTTTAAATCAATGCTCAAACCAGGTCCAAAATAAGAATATAAACCAGCGCTGTAACCACAAGCCTGTTTTCTCAATTAAACATCATGTATAACTCGCTTTTTCTTCCAAAATTCATTCCATCAAATCTTTTTTTTTTTTCCTTCAAAGTACATTTCTACAAATGTGGTTCGACTCTGTTTCCGTTAGTGGAGACTGGAGAGGATGTGGACTCTGGGACTCTTTTCAGTGATGTCGGACGGATTCCATAGCAACCACAAAGGTGATCCGGATGCGAATATTGTGAAAACCACAGTCTTGAACAAATGCCGACATATTGTTTTTTTTTGTTTGTTTTTTTTTTTGGTCTGCATAATTTTTCATTTCCTAAAAAAGGTTTGCCAAGATCCCAGGACTGCTAAGAGCCTGACATCCTAAAAATATTCTGTGACAGACCGCGAAAAGAGCGCATTTAACACACCATCTTAATGATACATTTTTGCCAGTTTAATTTCAGCGAGTGTTGCCATAGCTTCAAGCCAGCCCATAAATCACCAAACACCAACCACGTGGAGTAGACATTACAGTGAGCTAAAGCTCGTAACCAGAAGTTTCCATTCCCAGGTGAACTGCTGTCTGTCCTGCCCTCCAGCGAAACTCTTAACCTGGCCTGCTCCAACTTCCAGCTGCAGGAAACGATAACACCAAAGATATACAAGTCTGCCAAGTGAACAAATAACAGGAAAAAAAGAAACATATGGGTTTGCAACTGACTTTTTGGCAGTTACCTTTCATCTGTAATGGTGTCAGTGTGGAACGCATGTGGCGGGGCCTAGGTTGGCCCCATGTGGGCCGACTTGCAGAGGGGATCCGGGGTCCCAGGTCTTCCAGACTGGCCCCCCGGCTGGCTGAGAGGGGGCAGCGGCCTGGGACTGACCCCACCACGCCGCTCCGGGCCCCTGTTTCTATTTGCAGGACGGGGGCATGCCTGGAGCCGGGGGGGTGAGGGGGGGCTATTTTTACAACAGCTCATGTGACAGTGGTGTGTCAGACTCAGGCAGGTGTTTGTGTGGCCCCCGTGAGGAAGGCTTGGAAAACAAAGGCCTATGGGATCTGGGCGGGGTTCGGGTGGGGTGGGGGATGGGGGTCATGGAACTGCGGGGATGGGGTGGAGGGGCTCCTGGATGAGCGACCCCCACCCCCGGCCCCCCCACCCAGGAGAAAACCCCCCCCACCCCCTGCCCAGATATCCCACCTTCCAACTCAACCCCACCCAGCCCCCAACCCAAAAAAAATAACCTTCACACGCCACACAAAGGACTTGAAAAAATTAAAATCACACAGTGGCAGTCTGCAAATGCAACGTTTCTGTCAACGGGGCTCTGCCCTCAGCTTTGATGAGGCTGGTGCAGTCCAAAACCCCTCGAGCTTTGCTGACAAATATTGTTTTGGCTTCGTCTGGCGCAAAGCTCAAAGCATGACATCATGATAACCTCTCCCCCATTAACTCCACCACTCCCCCTCCCCAACCCACCCCGTTCACACCCCAAAGAAAGAAAAAAAAAACATTTGAGAATCCCTTTGCAAATTGTCTTTCTTCATTGAGACAACCCTCTTACATGGATGTGTGTGTGTGGGGGGGGGAGTCTAGGTTACAAACAAAGGCTTCCCATGGCCTCTAACTTGTGCTGTTCGTGCCCTGGAGGACGGTGTTAGCACTGAAGGCTTGAGCGGGTGAGGTCTCTGTGGTGGGTGGCACCGCACTGGGGTTGGCAATGCCCCATGGGTACCCCTGGAGTCCCTTCCCCGTCTGTCTATGCCATGGCCCAACGCTGCTGATCAGCTTAAAGGGGGGGGGGGAGCCGAGACTCTATCCAAGAATGCTACCAAACACGCTCCAGGCCAGCCATAAAAGGAGGACTTAAATCATTTTCAACAGTCAGGACAATCGAACCTAAATAAAAGGGATTCTTACTCAGGTGACTTTACTAAGACTAACCTGGAATTAAGTTCCTGGTTTGTCCTTGTGAAGGTATCCAGGTAAGGATTGTAATCCTGACCCCAAACTCTAACCCTTACCCTAAATATATATATAAAAAATGTGAATATACAGCTGCCTAAAGGGATAGTGTGTAAAGATGTGAACTGAGTAAGTCGCTCTGCACAAGAGCGTCTGCTGAATTCTTTGCAGCGTCTCCGGCTCATACTTTGATTAAAATGCCCTGTGATTTAAACTGTGTCACCGTTACCAAAAAAAAAAGACTCGGGACAGAGTTTTTCTTGCTCAGCTCTTTTGAAACTCTTGTTTTTTTGCTCTGCAGGTCCTGAACCTCACGCGTTTTTACATATCCAAGCACCAGGAGTTTGTGGTTCCCCTCATAGTGAAGTTCGCCAGCGAGTGGCTGGCAGACGGAAGCCCCATCTATCGGCCTCTATGGTGGATCAGTCCGGATGATCCGATCACCTACACCATCGACGATGAGTTTCTGATTGGAGACGAGGTAAGGCTTCTCTTTACGGACTCTCCTATCCACTGGAAACCCTCCCACTCCAGACATGTCGCAGAATTATCCAATCGCAACTTTGTGAACTGTAGGTGGAGCTACACTCAGCTGTCAATCATTGACTAGTTTGGTTGTATTGTATGGTGGCTTCTCTGGTACAATGAAACCTCAAACCCCAAGCACAAAGTCATATTACTACTGTCTGTTATATATAATATATAACTGCATGTAGTTACTGAAGCAATTCAGGCACTTTGTTAAAGGGAATCAAACCTGCAACCTCTCAGTTCCCAGCTCATCTCCCTAACCTTCATTTCACGCTGCAGTACCACCTTTAATTAAAACAATATGTTGTTGCTGATAGCAGAACAAAGCAATGTTGATTAGAATTAGCTGTATTGCCAGGCTGAAAAGTTACAATCTCTGCTCCCTAACCGTCACACCACACCACCACCCCCTCACCCCCTACCTCCCCCTGTCATCCCGAGGGAATAGTTCCCCCTACAAACCCCCCCACAGTTGGAGGAAAGGCTGACCGGTCGCCTCCCTCTCGCTGCGCGCGGCCCTCTCTGCCAAAGCCTGCGGCTTTTCTCCATCGTTCCCCGCTGCCGATCTCACGCAGCAAAGCGGCGGCTTGGGTTTCAGCCCTGGGCCCCAGGCGCAGCAGGTTCTCCGCAGGGCCCCAGAGAAGCCGGGCCCGTGGCCAGCAGGGGGGGTGGGGGGCTCGTCCGGGAGCCCCTCCACCCCATCTCCGCAGGTCCCTGACCCCCGCCTCCCCCCCCCACCCCTGAACCCCGCCCAGACTCTGACAGGACTCATCATTATCACGGCAGTTATGAAAACAGCCTGCACTGCCCTCTCTGCAAAAAAAAAAAAAAAAAAAAACTGGAGAAAAACTTAAGAAGCTTAAAAATCACAAGGAAAAAAGGAGAGGGAAAAAAATGTGAAGAAAAGGCCCTGAGAGTGTAATTACTGTATCAGTTTAACACATTCCAGAAGGACTTACTCAGATCAATTCTTTTTTTTTTTACTGCTTAGCTGTTGATATTTATGAATGCAGTTAGTACACTGTGTGTGTTCATAAGATTTGTTTACCGCTGCCTGTGTAGCCTAGCGTTGTGTAATGTGGAGAAATTGGAGCCTTTCTCCAACTGTTTTATTTTTCTGAGTGAAAAACAGTATTTCCAGGATTTCCAGCTGGGAAAGAATGTGGGTGTTGGGTTTGTAATTTGGAGTACACCATGTGGTTAAAGGACATTGAAGCTTTTTTATAAAAAAAAAATATTTTGGAGAGGAACAACAAGAGTAGCTACTCTATAGGGGTGAATAATGAAAGACAGGCGGCTCTTCATGTCTTGTCTATGTCACAGCAGGTAGAGGGTTTCAGTTTTAGGTTTTAAAAATCAATACGTTTAATGTAGAGGAGCTCACAGTAAGCTCTGTGACTAGAATAAGATATGAGTATTAGAGCTTAAATGATGGAATGAAGACCAAACTCAAAAATGATATACTAATCTTATGTCTTGACAAGTGATGATCAAAAACAGTCTTCAAAGTCCTACCATGCAACCGTATGTTGTTTTGCATGTTTTTATTAAGGTCTTTTTTCTCTGACTTTCAGGTCCTTGTTGCACCAGTGACAGAGCAAGGTGCCGTACAGAGAGACATTTATTTGCCAGGAAGTGACTTTCAGTGGCAAGACACAAGCAACGCTCAAGTATTTGATGGAGGGACGCTCTTAGAAAATTATCCAGTTGGTCTTGAAGAAGTGGCAGTTTTTACAAGAAGGAATTCTGGAAGCCTGGTGGGCTAAATCTTCTTGTTACTGTTCATTTTTTTTTCCATTCGCGCTGTTCTGAGTTGCACTTTTCTCAAAGACCATTGACAGTGTCTCAAGATGTGATCTTGAGATTAGTTTTAAGAACATTTTTATACTTGCACTTTACAATTCAAAATTATTTCTATAATTCTAGTTTTTTTTCTTTTTTAATCTCATCCGTTTCTCCACTCTGCTGTTTTGTTTAATCGTTCTGTTCTGCCTACTTTTTTTTGCATTTACAGTTAACAAAATACCTGTGTGTTTACATTATAGATTAATTTTTACAGTCTTTAAAAAAAGTTTAAACATCACTGGTTCCCATTCAATGGAGTAACAAGGTGTAGCCTTCATTTGCTTAAAAAAGTCGATGAATTTTGTAAAAAAAAAAAGAAAGACCAAATGAGGAGGAAAACAAAGACAGAGGCGCTCTGAAGATGCTGATAGAAAATGCACTTGAGAGCAAGCTTCGTAGGAGACGCGAGCTGCTTCGTTAGCCAGGTGCGTTTCAAGGTACGGCTTTTACTTGAATTGTACAGGCTGCTGCGCCTGGATCTGAAAAAAGTACCTCAGATATGTATTTCAGTTCTGCATCATCTTATATGGGAAAACCTCCCCGCTCTCATCAAACCGTATCTTACTGCAGCCATCTTGAAAGCTCTTATTGATGTTTGAGCCTTCTCTTAAGAGCAGTTAAGGGCTATTGAACGTGACTTATTGCACGCAACATGAGAAAGCTTTCTGTGTGACTCAACCCGCCATCTCTGATAGATGGCATCCTTTTGCAAGAACTCTCATCTGGAGAGCGCATACAGAAACAGAGGTTTATGTTAACCTGCTTAACTCTGCTGTGGGTTCCCTATGGAAAGTGGTTTCTTCCATGTACTCATACACTATACATACGCACACATTTATGTATATATGTCTGCATATATGTGTGCATGTATAGGTGCATTATGTACACATATATTGTTTATTTACTTTCACATTAGCAGAGGGATATGGGATAAGTAAATTCATATATTTACATATGAGTTGTTACCACGTCTGGAGACAATGGTTATGTCTGAGATGGCTCCCTATTCACTATATAGTACACTAAGTGGGGAGTCACACTCACACTGACCTATGAGATGGACTCACTACTTAGTGCCCTATATCATGAATGCTGAGTCATTTTGGACAAAGCCAATGTCTGTAGCTCTGTCTGGGTCACGTGATTCAGAGGTCACATGATGTGAGAGCGGAGTACATGCGTCAGTTGATCCCTCACAATAGATGGCGAAGAAACCAGTGACAAAGCGACACCACCTCTGGACCTGTTCAGGACGGCCTTGAGATCTCTAATATGCAGTGTTTTATATTACACAGCCGCATTTCCTCCAGCTAAGGACATTTTATGTAAATATCATTCTTTTGTTTTGTTATAAGTACACTGCTGTTGTATGAGAAATTGTTTTTGGCATGCATGGCGTATTTTTCTGCGATAGCTACAGACTACAGTGATCTTAGTGCTTCGACGTGTCAACCAGCTACTTCTTTCAGCCAGAAAGTGCCCTTCATGCAACTGCCGCCAAGAGGATGAAAAATTCAAACAAATTTAATCGTATTTCAAAAATCTTTTAAAGTTTTATTTATGAGATTAGTTTAAAATGCATTTAGGTATGTAATATAAAAATTAAACGATCATGCTGCTTCATCATTAAGTACTAACGTGCATTAAATATGTTTGATTTTATAACTTTAGATTATGTTTTAATAACTCCCAGCCCCAGGATAACAGTGTCTACCTGTCTCCTCCCTACCTGCTCTAAAGCTGTATGTTTGTTAGCCATTTCATGGGTAAGGTGCAGCACTATCTCAGGAGGAAGCACCTGCCAGTCTGCTCTCTCCTGTCCACAGGTGGACGCCCAGAGCTCAGGAAGTAGAAAGACGTCCGCGTGTTTGTTTCGGCGATGCACCAAACCAGCTGCTCTGACTGATAATCTTCCCTACCAGACTGAACAGCTGAGCTGAATCTACTTCCTGAATCTAGGGTTTTCCGCCCCTACCATTGCCTACAGATTTTACAGCACTAGCATGGGCCTACAGATACAATTTGTAATCCCAAATCCAAGAGAAAGTATAAACAGGGCTTCTGTTTTAATTACAAAAAGAGAAACAGAAGAAAAGGGGATGTGATTCTGTTGCAGAATCTTTGGCTATAGCATCCTCTTATAAATAACTGTATTTTTCTCGGGCTGATATACATAAACTTGGTTCATACTGTGTCACTCAGTGCAGCATAAGGCAATATACTGTACTACATGATACTTACTGAAGGTAGAGTAAGCCATATTCCTTGTTCCTGTATATCTGTTATTTGTGACCTGTGTACTGTTATTCAGTGTTTACTCTCAGGTGACTTCAGTAGCGCCTCGAGATGGCTGTGAATTTTCAAGCATCAACAGAAAAGCACGTCTTTCTAGGTACAGCCTAGACTGGCTCTGTCCAGAAATGGTCTCTGAGGTCAGTTTGCTGAAGTGAGAGGTCTAACAGGAAGTGCCTTTTTAGTGCAGATTCAGGAAGCTTAAATTTGCACAGACTCCTGACAAAAAAAAAAATAGTGCAGAGAAGATGTTTGTTTTCAGCATGGTTTTCAGATGGAGAGTTCAGTCCTGGTCATTTCATTCAGTGTCAGTGAGTGAACGGCAGGTCACTCAAGTCTGAATGAATGTAACTAATAATAATAATACTAATAATACTAATCTATTATTATTAAGTTCTATTGACACTTTTTAAAACTAGTGTAATGTCATGCATCAATTAAATTATACCTACAGAATGGCAAAGGTGAATGAAATATACATTTTCTGTTTGCTAGCAGCAATCATCAAAGAGAAAAGAGAATGCACAATGATTTTGACCCCTTCAGTTCCCATTTTGCATCATCTGTCACACAAAAACTTCAAATAGTATTTTAAAAATATTTTTTAAAATAAAAAAACTATTAAATAGTTTGCTAATATATTAAAAATATGGTTTTCTGCAGTACGGAACGGTGGCATGTTTGGCCTGAAAGAGAGACAGCTGGTCTCAGGTCAGGTGCCAGCTTAATCCAAGGAAGCGCAGAGAAAACACAGTCCATTACAATGAGCAGCTCAGAGCAAACATGACCGAGAGCAGCGGCAGCCAAAACCCCACCGTGCCTTCAAAGTCAAATTCCCTAATTACAGCGTGTGCTCTGCTAAACACTGCCCAACAGGCCCTGACAGAAAATACAAAGACAAGAATGCATTGTGCAAGGTTTATCCCATGATTCATTAATCTGGTAATTTAAAAGAATTTCATCCCAGCACATTCAAAATAATGTCAGTTTTTTTCCTATTAATAAGAAATATTGGGCTCTGTTTTAACGAGACTGATGGTCTAATGGCCATAACAGAGCTTATCACGCTGAGAAATTGTTGCCGTGTTCATTTCAGAACTATGCTGCAATAATTTCACTCCTGGAGAATATGACGGGTACTTGGCTGAAACGACTCTACGCCACGCTGTTATAAAATGACTTTAAAATTATAAAATTATTGAACATAATGCAGTCTTTTTTTTTAATCACAGTAGCACAGGTTTGTAAAAATAGAGCCCTTTGTGGGTAGGCACAAATGACACAACAATAACACCTGATATAGTTACGCTCTGGGGACCTGAACTTTCTGTGTTTACCGCGTTACGGAGCTCTCAGGTCCTCTTCCGCTTTCACGTGGAAAACACAAACACACGCACACGTCTTAGTGTGACACCCTGTTTTTATACACTTCAGCGTCTTAATCTCTTTGTAGGGGTGGGGGGGGAAGGCAGTTTTTGAACTTAATAACTGTGTCTGTCAAAAGAAATTATATTTGATTATGTTTGTTTTTGTTTATTTTTTTTTTTAAAAAGGAGGTCTAGTGTTTTCCTGCTCTTGTACTCTTAAATGCCGCAGATGGCAGGAAGTGATCCTGTTTCAGATATCCCTGCTATAATTCGAGCTGCCGCGATTTGAGGGATCCGTCAGCAGCAGTGGGGAGGGTGGGGTGGAGTAACGGGGTTGGGGGGGGCTATGTGCTCTTCCGTGTGCTACCAGCTTACATGCAAATATTGAATGTGCCATTATATATATTTTTTCTTTTTTTCTGCAAATTGGTAGAGAAATGAAATGAAAACTGACAAAACTGCAATAAAAGTTTACATTTTTTCTTAGTACAGAATTGTCCGAACTTGTGTGTTGAGTGTGGAGGTTGACATTAATTTATTTGTTTATTTTTATTTTATTTCTTTATTTGTTGATGCCGTCTGGTGTGAAACGGTACATCCAGAATTATTTTTAAAAATTCTGTGAGGCTGCTTAGCAATATAATAACCAGTGTCACCACGGCGATTGACAGGTCAGTAGAATGTTCTAAGGTATATAATGTAATGATGTATTCTCACAGCCAAATGGGGGCCAAACTCACCCCAGTTGTACCCAAATTAACTTTTCTTACTCTAAAACAATTCAACATTTCAGCTCTGGAAAGGTTCCCCTAGGGTTTATGCCAGTGCAGAACGTGTTCTTAGCGTTTGGCCGTTTCTGTCTGCAGCCATATATCTGGGGTCGTGCTTACGGCCAGTATTTCCACTAATTAAAGTCAAACCCAGTAAAGTTATTATTAGTAAGAAGGGAAGGGAAATCATGAGGGAATCACTTTCACCCCCAACCCCCCATCCAGCCCACCTCCCCCAACCCCCCACTCTCTACCCCTGATTCAATCAGCACATCTTCACCTGCCCCCTCCACATTCCGGCATCTTCCATGATCGACAGGTTGACAGGTGCAGAACACAGGATGCACACAGAAGTGAGAGAACTCTTCTGAGAGACCAAAGAGCTTTAAGGAGCTTCTGAAACTAAAAAAAAATAAATACATAAAAAAAAAAAAAAAAAAAAAAAAAAAAAAAGCCCGAATTATCATTCACCCAGACTGCAGAGTAAAAACAGTCACCGGTATTGATGCTTACAGTATTTTTACATTAATTTAAAAGTAAAAAAAACTATCAAAAATAGCTTGTTCTGTATGTAGGGTACTTTGTTTATGTTTTACAAAAATAGTGAGCCAAAAGTTTGCTTGGATATTTGTAAAATGTTACTCCTTTTTTTGTAGAGAATTATTAATGAACGTCATCATTCGTAGATCATTTGTTTCATTAAAATGTTTACATTTCCTTGTTACAAAGGTTTATGGAAGAAATATTTTCATAATTTATTTAATATGAAATTTAACATATTTCATAAATATCATATATGATTGACAGGAAGTTGTAGGCATGAGAGGTTTGCTGCTTGCAGTAAGCAAGGATGTTTTTGTTCTGTTTATATCCGAAAACATGGAACTTACATGAACTTACATGTCCCAACCCCCTACTCCCACCCAACCCATTTCAATCCCCTTTATCCCACCCCCAGCCCATCTCAATCCTGTCTATCCCACCCCCGACCCCCGACCCCCCACAGAAAAAAACATGGCCGCAAAATTATCTGTTCTTTCTATAAACAGTTCTGCATTTGGAGGAGGAGGTGGAGTGAACTGGTGACAAACTGTGTGCTGGGAGAAAGCTCCTGCAGGCTACTTTTAGAAAGTGCAAGTCAAGGTTTAAGGTTTCAGTGTCTGCTGGTGCGAATGGCTTTTTCCCAGCTTCCCAATTACAGATGCACCTTAGCATGCGTTGATTGCAGAGAGCACTGATTCTACAGCAAACTGCTTGGGCAGTGACAGCCAAACGTCTGCTCTGTGCGCCTGGATTTGTGTATGGCTTAGTGTGTTTGGGTGTGTGTAGGTGTGCAAGTGTGTGTTTGGATGTGCATGTGCTTTTGTGTACCGAAGCGTGTGTGTGAAAACATTTGTGCATGCTTGTGTCCCTAAGTGTGTGTGTGAGTGCGCATGTGTGTGTGTGTCTAAGTGTGTGTGTGAGTGCGCATGTGTGTGTGTGTCTAAGTGTGTGTGTAAGTTGATGTGTGAGCGCACACATGCGTGTTTACAGGTAAGCTGTTGGATGGACAGGTACCCAACTATTCCTTTCCACCACCACTCTTGCCATGTCAGGTAGTCAGGCATGGCTAAATACATGTGTATGTTCTTAGGGTAATTTAGAATTTACTCTTTAATTCTATCAGCAGAAAAAAAAATACATTTTTTGAAAAAATTGTTTCTGGAAATTCTAATGAGTCACTGGCAAGACAGCTGGTTTTGAAATGTAAAGCCTAAATTTAGGGCAACGTTCTGGAGAAGAAGCTAATGACCCCCACCCCCCCCCCACCCCACCCCACCCCCTGGGTAGTTTGTTCTTGAATGCAATCACTTCCTGTCCCCCCCCCCAAAGCAATCTGTCACCCCGCGAAAGCTTTAAACGTCTTCCGTTTAATTTGGTTGGGGGGTTTCGCAGGGGCCCGGTTAGAAGGCCTTCGATTCCGGATTTATTTTTAAGCCGGGAGACGGAACTGTCTCCACAGCGGCAGCCACTTAAGTCTGGGGGTGTGTGGGTCTCCCATGCTGAACATGACGGCTGGGCAGGGAGGGGGCTGCCCCACTTAAGGGGGAGGTCCGGAGGCATGCTGAGGACATCTGAAAGCAAAGCACTCCATTTTCACATTGCATTCACTTCATTCCCAGTGGAAACACAAGTGTCCCATGTCCAAAGCATGACATAGGCAATTTCTTCATTTCATGACTCAGCCCTTTTCTAAAAATGCACCACTTATTCTGTAAATCTTTCATAGGATGCCCATCACAGCCCTGCCTTGGAGAAGAGAATGACCCAATGTAGTTTGCTGGGAGAGAGCTGGGAAAACGTGTTATGAAACCACTAGTGTTCATAAAACCATCACTACCACAACATTACTCTGTTCTTGGTGGCCATTCAGAAGAGTACCACTTTAAATGATATCAAGCTATTGACTCAGGATGATGAAAGGGTTTTACTCACCGTTAATGTTTTTTTTTTCTTCACAATTTGGGCAATTTCCCGACTTTTCATGGAGAGTGGGAAATTTCCCATAATTTTTCCATGAATTTCCAGGATTACATCATTTACACAAATCCTGACCCTTGGAAAAGCATCAGCGGCTTTTGCAAGTTCACGGTCAGCCAGGCAAATAGGCAGGTATCCATTGATCTCATTTTAATCATAAATTCACATTCAAGGCATTCCCTCATTACATATAATTATTTTTCTAACTTTGACGATTCAGGAGGAGGGGGAAACATTTCAAATAAACCTATCCCACATGTTGTGTTTTATTTCACAAAACCTGTGAAGTGTCCTCTTCAAACTCACCTGGTGGACAGCACCCTCTAGAGTACATATGTTGTAATTGCTATGGTGAACCTTAAGGGCTGAGTCTGGCACATTCTTTAACCGATTGAACCTCTGCCAGATTTTTTAACGTAAAGGTATTTCAAAATATTGTGATAAAAATCCATTTTTTTTTTTTAACTTAGCCCTTAATTTAAACAAATTATTAAACCGTGATATACAGGTTAACTTGCTCAGAGAATGCAATACTGGCAAATGTATGTGGGCCATTAAAAGAGTGTAATTTGATCAGAATAAAACCAATACATTTAATGAATGGAGTGGTATAGCAGTGCTGATCTTGAACATTCACTTTTATTGTGTTAAAATGTCTGTTTTGGTATTTCAGCTGTTTCTCACACATCTTTAAATTGTAAGCCTACATTTAAAGCCTGAGCGCCGACACCATGCAAAAATGTAAACATGAAATCTACTGTGTGGAAAAATGGCATACAAATATACTCTCGATGTTAAAAAAAAAAAACAAAAAACAAACAAACAAAAAGTCTGGAATACCCTCTCCTTCAATGTTCAGATAGAGGCTTTGCTTTTTAATGGTAAAACACATACAACGTTATGTCAGCTTCACTTCTCAATCATTAAGAACTTAACAGAAGTTCTTGCAGCTCAGAGAGGAGACCTTTTCCCTTCTGTCTGCAACTCACACCTCGTGAGTTAAAATTCATCATTCTGTGCACATTGTGAAAAATTACAGCACAATAAAATATTGGTAAATGTTTGTTAAATAACTGGTTAAAAATACAATAAGCAGAAATGGCATGGAGGAGCAACGGAAACAAAATGAAAATGAAAACAAAAAATAAGATAAAAACAAAAGACAATTTCACTCTTCTATGCAGCTCTGGGGAGGTTGTACTCCAGCACATAAAGTTCAGTCGTTTGTATTTAAAATGCTCATTTCAGATCACGCTAGCTGTACAGAGGAGCCATCCAAACTTCCAGCAAGCCTGCCCTTACGTACTTACCACAGCTCTCATCACCTGATCAAATCTCCTGTCTTCCTGGATGCCTCTACGCTAACCCCAGGGAATGCAGGTTTTGGGGTGCAAGCCGGTGACCTTAGTGACCTACGCCCCATACTGGGTTAGACTGTCTGCCCACTATTAAAACCCCCGGCTAAGCGCTAAGCACTGCTTCACAGATGGAAAAGGCCACCGTAGCCATGGTCGGCTATTCTTGTCAGTTCTTTTTTTACTGGCAGCAGGTTAGCGTAGCTGCCTGTTAGCATAGTCTCGGCGGCTTGCCCTCAGTGCGCTAACCTGCTTTTTGCTAAGAACTGGAACAGCTCAAACGGCTATCCACACTGCGAGGGCTATTTCCAGGGTGAAATGCACCACCAAACATGAACGCCCAAGTGACCGCTGTCTGCCCAAGTCGCACCCACAAGCTGAACTCTAGCCCCCAACCCCCCCAAAAATAAACCCATCCCACTCAAGAGTGCACCCCATAGACCCTTATCCACAAAACGCCCCCCCACACCACAACACAACAAAGTGCCGCCTTCGTGGCATTTCATTACTACATCTTAAAAACCTGAGCGTGGAACAAACAAACGAACAAACAAAAAAAAAAAAAAAATCGAATGCATTTCTTAATTTAACAACAGCAGCTAAAGAAAATAATAATAATAATAATAATAATAATAATAATATTCATTGCTGTACATCACATCACGGTGAGAGAGCAGGAATCTCTATTGACTCTTCCTGACGCTGAGTCTCCCCATCCTCCGGCTGAACCTTCCGGTCTGTTCTCTCGCTTCCTTCCCCTTCCTCCTCCTCCAGTTCCTCGCCGTTACAGAAGTTCAATAAGGCACCAGCGCGTACAATCTCACAGATACATCTGAGTTTTTCCTCCGTGCCAAAAACAAAATCTGCTCCCTGACGTCCCGCACTTCACCATTACACACACAACAAAAAGTCCAACACAAACCACCCTCAACGGAACTCCTTTTTCCCTCGTTAAAATCTTCAAGCTTTTCATTACCGTATTTTTTCCTCTTTTTTTTTTAACTTATTAATTTTTTTTTAAAGATTTAAACCCACAATTACATCTGTACAGGCCTACGGAAGATTATATTCATTGTCTTTTGAGGGGCCTTTTTTAATGTTAAAATGCTCTCCTTTTTGTGTTTTGTTTTTTCTGCTTTTTTTTGTTTGATGACGGGCGAAATCACTTGTTGATGCAGTGGTTGAGCTGGAAGAGGTCCAGCATGTCCAGCATGGCCTGTTTGATGTTGCTCCCAAAACGATGCGAGTCCTAATTAACAGAGTGACAAACATGAAACAGCTGGTTACACATACAAGAGATATTATACATGATATACATCATCCCCCATGTTACTGCATATTACTTATTCATAACTAATTAATGCCAAGAGAGGGGAAAAACAGATGCAGAATCTCGGAATAACCACTGAACCAAACAGAACTGAGATTTGCTGCCCCAAAATGAGTAGCCTATTTACAAAATACGGGTATGTAAGGATTACGATCGATAACAGAAGCAGCGCGTTAGCCTGACAAAACCCTGACCACATTCCTCAGACCGTTTCACACGGAGGACAGCGTGGCATGCTGGTCCAGGAACATGTGAACATGTGACCAGGGGACTTAGAGGCACAGCGAGGTATTCTTGGAGTATGGTACGTCCTGTGAACCACTTCAGTGAAAAATATCCTATTGAATTATTACATAACACGATATATAATCTTTGCAATTCTCTGTGGATAAGGATTAGGCAAGTCTGCTTAAAACAGCTAATGTTATATAATGGCTGCTCTTTCATGTTGGCGGCATCAACAAAGGAAGTAAATTAATATCTAGCGACCTGAGACGGCCATACACAGAGTAGATAAAACTCTCAGCACGCACATGAGTGTATGGGGTCCTTTTTCTTCCATTCATTTTGACTGTGTGAGGCATGCTGTTGTGTGGTTATGTATTGTAACGTTGGCAGTAAGAGTAACTGAGCTTGAATTTCAGAGGTTGCAGGTTCAAATTCAATATGAGGCATTACCCTGGAGCTGTGCACTGTTAACTCGCCTGAACTGTTACGGCAAAAAAATCTATAAACATGGATATGTTGTGTAAGAATGTAAGCTGCATAAACCTGAATGAGGGTGTATACTATGCAAATAAGTAATAAGTAATGTACCTTGTTATTCTCTTTAAAGTACAGTGCTTGTGTACTTTCTGCTCCTAAAACAAACTTTGAAGGCATGAAAACTTTTTTGTTTATCCAAGTGGATATTTGTAAGGTATTTTACCATTGTTCATTAGCTGTTGTGAATTTCCACTTGGATTATAATGTCGTCACATGGAAAAGTTTGTTTCAGGAACATTAGTGCGTGAAAGCTGTACTTTTCCATGCTATACTGCCTTTCTGCTCAGGGCCTTATGGAGTGAAATATACACATAGGAAGTGCTGGATGAGCCGATAGGATGAGGCCTCATGGGAAACGTAGTTGCGTTTTGGCTGCTCACTCACCGTCTCAGGGCTGGAGAGCTTGCTGGAGATGTGGAAGTTGATGAGGTTCTCTCCGACGATGATGTAGGACACACCGTAACCATCATCAGCCACCTGACGGAGTCAAACAGACCGATCAAACACGCACACGAGTCCAACGTTTCGCCCGCCAAGCCTTCATCAAATACACCAATCAATTTACTTCTACTACTGCTTACCTATCTTCAAAAGCTGCTAAAAGACAGGCTACATTTTTACACTCATGCCAGCAGTATCCAGTCATTTCCAAGAAGGACAGGTGAGGGTGAAGCCAGCACTAAAACACCGGATTTCAGTTCTGAAGGTCTTGGCCTCAGACCCGTTGTGGTTGATACACAGGTGTTTTAGCACTGTGCTACGACCGAGACCAGCTACCACACCAGCCCTCCGCAGATAAGACTGAAGACTCCTGAACTGTGTTGCAATGTTTGGAAGAGAGTGACATTCAAGGCCAGCATTTCAAGCATGCCGCACATCAAAAGAACAATACGCGTCTCCACAGGTCAGCATGAAATACACCGAAATGAAAGGTGAACACTGTGCGCTAAAAAAAGGAACAAGATAAAGCCCAGTTTTTTTTTTTTTCGAGATGTTTGTTAGCAGTAGGTCAGGTATTCTGTAACATGCTCTTGAAGCGCTCGGTCTGAAATGGTCTCTTTTCCTCAGCCGTTGTGATGAAGTATTACTGACAGTACATTTAACACTCAGGAGGTATGTTCTGCATGTGACTGAAAGCAGCTATTTGGTTTAAACTCCATAACACCCCAAACCCGACACATTCATTCTCAAACAAACACCTGCCCCTAACTATGCTTCATCAGGGTATGGCCAGTTAGGCAAGACCAGTAATGCAAGTCAGACAGACAAATGATTTATTTCATTTGTTCTTTTACCTTTTTATACTCGGGGTAATAGAATCAGCTAAATGCCCAACTCTCACAGAGTAAATATACTGTAACTCACCGGGCCGAAGCCGCCTCCACTGGACACGTACTCCGGGTGCTTCACCAGGTCAAACAGCTCCACCTGCTGGAGAGGAGTCTGACTGGTAGACAGTCTCCAGGGCTCTGACAGCACCTGCAGAGGAGCCAGGCAGAGTTCACTCAGATTTGCTGCTACAAAATGCTGTAGCTTATATTCAAACTTGAGGTGTAGAAATACAAGTAGAGATTATTATCAATACATGATTCTGCTTCTTATAGATAGCTGTGTTTGGACTTCACTTTTAAAGTCACAATTCTTCAGAGTTCATATCTATGAAGTTCTACAGAAGAGAAACTGAGTTTCTTCTTTCTAGTATGATATTCCCTCTGCTGATAGCTCTTCCTTTAGACTGGAGTCAGCCTGAGGTTCTAACCTCTTTGAGGAAGGGCGAGTCCACGCCCAGGTATTTGGACACCACGTAGAGGCAGAAGAGATGGCGGTCGATGCCTTTGCCGGTCATGGCCAAGCGGTACATCTGCTGGTGCTTCTCTGCTGCAATCCTCAGCAACTTCAGTCTGTGCTCCCTCTGCAAGATGGAGGGGGAGGGAGAGAGGGAGAGGGAGAGAGGGAGGGGGAGGGAGGGAGGGAGGAGAGAGAGAGGAGATGGAGAGAGAGGGAGGAGGGAAGAGAGGAGGAGAGAGAGAGGGAGAGAGAGAGAGAGAGCCAGGTTTAAGAAAGTAATTGTGTGGCAACTCATCTGCATTGTGTCAAGCACACACATGACACAACACAGGACTGAATACACTGGAGATCTCTCTCCATGTCATGCCACCTCAGTGAAAAATCTGAGCCCTTCGTTTCTTATGTACCTGAGGAAATACTTTAGATCCTTGTGATCATCCAAACTCTGGTGTCTTGAAATAAAAGCCTACACTGTTGTGCTTTCAGTGCTGAGGTTCAGGGGTCATGTGAGGATCATGTGACCATGTGGAGGTCTTTATTGTATTTTGCTTCCCCTTTCTTCCTTCTAAACTGTCAGTCCCATTTAGGGCCCTTCTTCCCTCAGACTCAGGAGGAAGTGGGACTCCTCAGATCCACACGGCAGCAAAGTCTTTGCTGTTGTTCACACGGTAGATTTGCCTATGTATTCAGAGGACTGAATACAATCAGTCTACGAACCTGCAGGCCCTCGGCCAGCCAGGAGAGGCCGCTAGAGAGCAATGACGATGAGAGCTCATAAGACTGATTTTGTAGATAAGATGTGTGATCTTGCATGTGTTGTGTGGATAACAAGTGTTTGGCGTGTGAACCACACACCTGACAGCAGAGGTCCTTACCGTGTTCTCGCTCAACATGGAGCGGACAAAGTCGCAGGTCTCCATGGTGCAGGATCGCACCGTCTCGGTCCGGCCCTCTCTGAATAGGCGCGTCATGGACGCCTCGTAGGTCAGGCAGAACTTCCTCTTGTCCTGCGGAGACACATGCAACCCTGGGGTCACCACCAACCTTTTCTTTTAGAGCAGGTGACAGGCACACTGCATTACCACCTAAAGGGATATCTCAAATATTTATTATGAATTATTTATCATCAAGTATTTAATACCTTGTGATTGATCTACAGGTCAGGGAGTGATGTGTCGACACTGCACTGGTCACATGCTAACAATGCTAACAATACAATGGTTCTCTGTGTAGACCAATCAAGACCCAGCTAGACTTTGCTAATACATGCCCTAAATCATTCAGGCCCGTGATATATTACAAATGTATAATTTTGGAGAACTGGATTTGGTTGCCTGTAGTAAAACTGAACTCTGGAGATGTGTCAGGCACCCAGTTTCATAACGAAACCCAGCTGTTCAGTCATCCAAGTTTTCAAATATCTGAAAATGAATACCCTCATAACATATCAGTTAAAAATAAAACATAAAACAACTCCTGCCTTTTTTTGACTGGACAATCTGACCTCGGTGTGAAAGAAGGGTTTTCAAGGAAGTTACCAGGTTAGTTATAGTGTTTCTGGCACTGAGTTCAGCGGGAGAATGAAATGAAAGTGCGGGGGCGGACCCTCACCCTGAAGTGAGCGAGCTGCAGGGCGATCTGGATGAAGGCGTCGGGGCTGGTCCTGCACTTCTTGATCAGGCCCTTTCCGAAGCTGTCGAAGGGGAAGATGTGGGAGTCCACGTCGTCCGCCAGGGCCTTGGCCACTTTCAGAGAGCTCTCGATGGTGCTCTGGCACTGCAGGCCGCAGGAAAGAGCACGTCACTTTACAGCTCATTCTGTTAGCATTAGCAAGTTACTTTACTTTACACTGCCTTCAGTTAGCATTAGCATGTTACATTACTTTACACTGCCATCAGTTAGCATTCGCACACTGCATCACTTTACACTGCCTTCAGTTAGCATTAGCATGTTAAATTACACTTCTTTCAGTTAGCATTAGCACATGACATCACTTTACAATGCACTCTGTTAGCATTAGCATGTTACACTACATTTCGATTGCTCTCACTGAACTTACAAATTCAAGGGCTTAAGCGCTTCCCTAGCAGTTATATGAGCAGTGACATAAATTTCACTAACAACATCACTATCAAACTCATCAACTAATCAGTCAACAAAATCTGAGGACCAATCAAACTGTCAAAAAAAAATCAATACACTTTTTTCCAGTGTCTAGGGTTGTACAGCCAATGTGGGCTATTTGTACCAATTCAGAACCATGACACAAAATGTACTACTATTCTATAATTGCCAGACAAGCATGGGCTACAGGCTGATTAAGTGGGTTTTATAAGCTGGGCTGGGCCAGTCCTCTGCCACCTTAATGCCCAGGAGAGCACTGCTCCCCAAGGTCAACCCAGGACCAGCCAAGCAAAGCAAAGTAAACAGCAGTGGCACAAATCTACCAGCAGGGGGCGACCGAGTCAAGCAACAGCCCTGTTTGAGATGTCCTAGCTGGTGGTTTTTTCCACTGAACCACAAACTACAATGAAATCAAAACAAACCAGAGCACTAAGTGGGTTCCTCGATCTTCACATTGTTTTCACTCTGTTAATCAGGAAAAAGCATCAAGGAAACGTCTCTGTCGCCACTTTTCACCTGTTATCTCAGGACTGATAAACCCACAGCGTGAGAAAGAACCACGGAATAGAACTGGGAATTCAAACTGCGGAAAACTGCTGATATTTTAACAAAAGCCTTTGAGGGAAGAAACAGGAAGCCAATTTAGGCCTTTAAAAGAAGATGCAGGGACGCTTTAGCCAATAACTGCCTCACATCACGCAATTAAGTCCTGAAAAAAAATCTAAACAAGCAGACAGTACAGCCATCATGACGGAATCGATCATAATTGTTGTTGATGGTATGGGAGCTCATGTCCTCCTGGCTGTTTCAGATTTACAGTGCAGCTGTTCTGTCATTCCTCATCTGCGAATCTCTCTGCGACAGCGCCTGAGCTGAGAGCTCTAAATTAAATAAAAATCGATTCTGCCAGACTGAGTATCAGGGAGAAGTTCAGCCAGTAAACAGCTGAAAGTGAACAGTCAGAACTGCTGACTGCCAACTGCCACTGCAGATCCAAAACTAGGGCTCAGGTATGACAGGTAAAAGTTAGGAGGAAAGACTTAACACCGTCAATCCATACAGACACAGCAAACGCAGGTGAGGGGATGACAGGGGGGTTGAGAAGCGATAGCGATTTTTAAATTCATAGAAGTGGGGAGTGAAGTGAGCTACAGAGGATTTGAGCTTGAGTTCTGTCAGTAGACACAGAGGCATGGGTGGAGCTGCAGGTGGCTGAGGTGGGGATGTGGGAGCGCTGCAGCGCCTCACCTCTGCAGGGAGGTCCCATTGCAGCCTCATGGGGCCGGGTAAGGAGGGGTGAAGCTCGCCTCGGCAGTGTCCCGTCTCTGTGTACCCCAGCTTCACTGGGTCCATGGACAGCACATGCTGCAACACAGAAAGGCGAGGACTGAACAAAAACTGATCACACTTTCCATACTTCCATACAAAAAATAAAATGATCTAATAGGGTGTTCCTTGGCAGTTTTACATACTAACAAAACAATACAAACTGTGTCTGACATACAGAATAGAAAGAGAACATGAACATGAAACCTAAAATGGGTGGAGCCACCATCATCTGCTGGGAAGGACTCACAGAACTGCACCAATCACAGTGGTCTGTGCCAGACAAAAATGGCTTGTGATTGGTTAATAACAGCAATTAAACTGACAGCACATGGTACCTCCACTAGTTACACGACTCATTGGGGCCTGATTCAACCTTCTCTACTGGATGGCACTATGACCTGCAGAGTGACTTTTTGTGGAGTGGGGTTCCTGGCCACACCTAGAACTGGCATGGTCATGAGTTTATGGAGCTGGGTTTGTGGTGAACGGTCCAATAAGAGGTTTGGACCTGCGGCTGGTTGTAGTGAACGGTCCAATAAGAGGTTTGGCCCGGCGGCTGGTTGTGGTCTATGTTCCAATAAGAGGTTTGGCCCTGCGGCTGGTTGTGGTGAACAGTCCAATAAGAGGTTTGGCCCTGCGGCTGGTTGTGGTGAACAGTCCAATAAGAGGTTTGGCCCTGTGGCTGGTTGTGGTGAACAGTCCAATAAGAGGTTTGGCCCTGCGGCTGGTTGTGGTGAACAGTCCAATAAGAGGTTTGGCCCTGTGGCTGGTTGTGGTGAACAGTCCAATAAGAGGTTTGGCCCTGCGGCTGGTTGTGGTCTCACCTCCCAGAGATGGCCGATGATGGGGGCATCTGCCCAGGAATGCTCTGCGTTCAGTCCCATGGTGCCGTTCTTGAAGACGATGAGGTTGAAAGACTTATCAAACCACCTGGTGGAGAAGAAAAAAATACATGCAGGTTTTATTACAGGTACATTATTACCTTTTATTATGACAAAGGCAGTAATGGGACAGGAGTACATGGATGTAAAATGAAAAAGAGGTGCCTTGTGCCATTGGTGACTGGTCAGTATGAACTAGTCAAAAGCAAATGGCCAATATGAACCAATTAAAAGCTACATACACTTTAGAGAGCAACACAACTAGTTCACATTTTCAAAACAGAAATTATGTCTCAGGACAAACCAATTACCAGCCAGTCACTGATTATTTTGTGTATGGTTTTTACCATTTTGTCCTTTGTCACCAATGTATTTCATGTGCTCTTTGTATGATGGCATTACATATTATGATAATAATACTCATAATAATATACAATAACGTCTCACTCCCTGGAGAAGTTGCAAGAGTAACCGGATTCTTTATTGATCACACGGCTTGCTTTATTGGCTCTGGATAAGGGGATATTTCAGTTTGTGCCCTCCCTCTGTGTGGGGCAGAGCTTTGATTTGTCGCTGACATGTTCACTCACCTGTCGTAGCATTTCCCATGCAGCAGGGATTTGGCGTAGGAGTCCAGGGACTGCACCGGTTTGTCGGCATCGAATCGCTGCTCAGTGTCGTCTAGGGTGACAAAGAAGGCGGCTTTCTCAACGGCATCCAGGGCCTGCTTGTTCTTCCCTCGGCTGAAGTAGGTCTTGCGTGCATTGGCCCAAGGCACTCTGGGATATGCAGGATGGAGGAAAGGGGGGAGGGGTTTGGGTTTGTTAATTTATTACATCGTTAGACCTGATGCATTTATTCTTTTTGCTTAGTGCATTTTCCATGCAAATTTATCACTCTCTCAATGAGGAGGTACACAGGAAAAGCAATTAAGCTCTGGTCTGGATTCCGTCCATAGTGATTTGAATAAATTTGGTTACGCACGGATCCATGAAACCATGCGCAGATAATGATGAATGCTTGCTTTTCATCTATCAAACTTAAAAAGCATTTTTTGTTATTTGTTTTCCCCAACAACACTAACGATAGGCTAGATTTGCAGACAACTGTTCTAGGATGTACACAGCACAGCAGGGATCTTCACCGATATCTCCACCAGATGCTTTTTCAGAGCGACAGATTATTTTGCGAAACCGCTGAAAATACAGGCCAAAAAATCTCCATCTTCCATTCACAAGATATACAGGAGCAGCATGTTTGGCATAATGTCTGCGCACAAAGTAGACTCCAACTGAAAATATTCACAGCCATTACTCATTCTGCCTTTAGCTGGAGCTGAGCCGATACTGCAGATGCAGACCTGGACAAAGTCACAATTTAGCAGAAAAACAAACGAAAATCAATTCATCTGAACAGATCTTTTTTTTTTATTCTTATAAACAATCAAAGGGCACTGACCACGCCCACAGAGGGCCCAATGCGGCGCCAGGGCTGCCAGCTAAATGGCCCTGTTTTTACAGTGAAAATATCCTTCCTGCATCTCTTATCGTTTAAAGCACTGATTCAAGGGGCTCGTCGAACTAATGAAGACTCTTAAGGAAGTGGCCAGTGATACCAGCGTGCCATGAAGAATCGGGACTCCTGTGCCAAATGCCAACGTAAGATAAGCCCAACGGACCGGCGCTTTGTTGGGCCGAGTGCGATAAGAAGTGCATCAGAAAGCATGCCCAATAACGCACGCTATTGGCTGGGCACAAAGTTACACACAGGATACATACTGTACCGATCGTTAGATAAGGACTCTGGGCCGCAGCCAAGCAATGCATCCATTACCCAGGTCCAAAATCCACCCCGTGTGTCCAATTATCACTTTTAATCACTGATGATTATCATTATAGTAACTGAGATACCTGGGGTGAATATTTCTCTTTCATTTGCCAAGGTGTTCAACACAGTTCTGGGAAGCAGCCAAACCGACTCTTTAAAAAACTGAAACTTTAAAATATGCATATTAATTTAAAATAATTATTTTCAAACTTAAATAGTATTAAGTCCATTTGGATTAAATTTTCATGCACATAAACAGACTAGCATCTCTGTAAATGACATATATCCCCGTACAGACTAAAGTGCGCTTTGATTGAATTGCATATGTCTTTAAGGGGTGCGTTAGATTGAATATCGCCCATAGTGCCGGCTGCAGTACCTGTCGCCGGCGGTGAGCGCGGCCAGCGTCTCCTCTCCCGGCAGGGGGTCGGACTTATCGGCGAGAATCCGCTCCATCTGCTGCTCGATCTCCCTGGGCAGGAGCAGCCGCCCGTCGTAAAACATCCACACCTTGAAATAGCGCCCCTTGTGGTAGACCACGATGTGCTTGCTCTCGTTCATATGCTGCAGAGTGTCTACACTCACACAGGAAGGGGGTGGAGTGGGGCAGGGTGAAAAAACACCATTATCTCGTAGTTACTGACATCCTCATCCTTCTCTCACCTGGCCCTCTCCACGGAGTTAAATGTAGGAGCCAACACTGTGATACTAACTACCAACTAACCTGGAACAGCCTAAACAGTGTTCTCTGCACTCTGAGATACTGAAGTACTGAGCAGGAATTACATCCTCTTGAGAGGTAAAACATTGAAATCACTGTGTTGCACACATCTTTCATTTTAACTAACGTGTCAAAGCTAAACCTGGCACTCAACGACAAGATCTAAATGCCAGATACTGCACAGAAATACATGCAGTGATGAGTAGGATATAAATATACGTCAGCGATAAGATGTGATACGCCATCTGTAAACTAAACTGAGGTTTGTGCGTTTTCAAAATCCACCGTATGTGCTTCTGGGTTACAGGCATGGTGGAACATCAGTGTCACTGTTTCTCAGTGCTGGTCCCAGGGCATGTTGTGTGTATTGGCTCAAACGGCCTCCAATGAAGTCTGTTTAGGTGAATGTGTTGCTGGAGTATGTGTGGATCCTATCAAAAAGACAGAATGAAGAGCTGTGTATTATCTGTGAACAAATTAGGTGTACTACTCACTCCCTGAACAGAATTTTTTGTAGAGGGGTTCAGTTAGAGTGAAAAAACTTGTGGCTAGTAGCCAGATTTTGAAGGCAAAGCTAATGTAGCTGTCTTGTAAGATCTACTTTGCAGGTGAGCACATACTTCCCTGGTGACTTCACAGGCTAGAGCTAAAGATCAGTGCTAATCTAGCAGCTCAACAAAGTTTAACACATAGCTAAATCAGGAGTGAAAGTCAACACACACACAGCACCCCTGGGAGCAAGGCGATTAGTAATGTACAGAGATCCACACCTTTGAAAGGGTACCTCAGCTTTTTATGTGTTGATGCTGGTACTACTTATGGAAAAAAATAGTCGAGATGTTTGAACGCTAAAGTAAAAAGGAGGGTCAAACCAGGACAGCTACAAACTAGGGGTTTGGGGTTTGACAAACAGGTCAAGGTGAAAAGGTGACGGTCCGGGTAGAATGATTTGAGAAAGGTCAAAGCAGTTGTTTCATGAGCATCGTAAAAACAGATGCACTTCCTTTAAGGATCAGCTGATGAGCTGCCATGCTTCATTATGTCCGTTTGTCCTTCAGAGACATGAAACAAGCGCTTGTCCTAACAGGAATGGAAAAAAAAGTAGATGAAGGGGATTCTATGTTAAGACACACTGTTCCCTTGAGCTTTGGTCCAAAAAAAAGTTTTTTAAAAATCTTCACAGCTAAGCTGGGTGTAATTGCTAACTGATTTGTGCTGTACTGAGAAGAGCCAGATATATCAATGCATAAAATAATCAGTAACAGAGAAACATAAGTTGGCTTTACTATGCAAACTGGAAAAACCTCAACACACCTCCCTTTGAAAGACGGTTAACTATATCTTAATGTCAGCGATGACGATACTGAATATTTTGTAACTGAAATATATTTTTTTTCCTAGTATGCATTTGTAAAACGTTTGTATAAGTGGTACATGACACAAGGCCATCGTAGTACACAGTACAAAAATACACATTTGAAACATCTGTACAATTGTGCGTTGATTATTAATTGTAGGGTTTGGTTTGTTTTCATGCAAAGAACAAACCAAAACTAACACTAAACGATATGTGTTAAACATTCCGGATCGTTGGAATCAACGCGAGCACTGGAAACTGGTTAGTGCCACCGAAAGCTGACTCTTATCCGCAAATACTAATTTCAAATTTAATTTTTTTTGCATGCTATTATCAGGTTAGTTATTGGTACTTTTTGAAACTTTTTTTTTGTTTTTCTTTTTAGGCCTAGTAAACAAAAAGCAGGGTTTAAAATTAGCAAGTGGTTCCTAACCCTCTGTATTCCAGTTCTTTCTTTAAAATTGTATTCATGCCTCAGGTAAATCACTCAGGTAAATTACCCTCGAAACAACCCGCCAGGCACAAACCCATTATTTTACCTTAATTTTATTTCTCTGAACCCCTCTGAATTGCTTTTTGTTTCTCTGTTGTCATAAATTAAAACAAGAGAAAAAAAAACTGATCCACATTTGTGATAATGTACTGGAAACAGCAAAGGCACAAAGCCACAGCAAGTTTCTCACCCTGCCAAATAAACATGCCACAATTAATGACCTAACCCGCCCCCACCAGCAAACACGCCTGACGGAGCTGTAGTGATTTGCACACAGGAGGAGCATTGAGGGAAAGAGTGATGGAGAAGACTCCATTTCCCATGAGCACGCAGGAGCAGAGGGCCTAGCATCTGGGGCCACATGCATGCAGCGGGTGAGCTCTGTGCGGAGGGGGAGGGGGAAGTTTAAGGGGGGGAGACGGCACTCTGACTCTACCTGTGTCTACCCCTGGAACTCGACTGGTGTTGAACATACGCTCATATTGGGCCGAGCACATTGGAATAGTGTTTTGAAGCATAAGCTGAAAAGCAAAAGGAAGAGTCAAACAAAAACAAAAAAAGCCCATGGAGACACCTACAGGAAGGAGCATGGGAGATACCACCAGGGAGGGTGGATGGGGGTGGGGGGGAAGTGTGTGGAAGATTCCATTGGAGGGAGTTAGCAGAGGTGGGTTGAAAGCTCCTGCAATTTAAAACACAGAACTTGGAAAACTAAAGGGTAAAAAAATAAAAGAATGGAAATGAATCTCAAAAAAAGAAAAAAAAAAAAAGAATGGATGAGGATTTTTGGAGCAGGCCTTTCAGAAAACCAGCACACACCTGTATCAGGTGTCACAGACACAACCACACAACCCACTTCTGACTGCAGTTTAAACAGAGCCATGGGGGATAACCTGGCACAGTTCTGGTTAAAGTGTTCTGCACCAACTCTCTATTGTTAGACATATTATGCTTTCAGATCCTAATTTTCACTTGTAGTTAGTCGGAGGCTAAGAGGCCCTCTAGAATTACAAATCTTATCATTCTGTGGGCATTCAGCACTGCGTGACACAGTCCCTAACAGCCAATCATAGCGGTATGGGGGAGTGGTTTGAGGGGTTGTGGGTGTGTGGCACTGAGAGGGCGGGGCTGGGTTTCGTTGGTCCTGCGAGGGCGGCTGGGAAGCCCTGTCTTACCTGTCTCCAGGCCGGGGACGCGGGACGTGTTAAACATCCGTTCCCACTGCGCTGAGCACAGCGGTACCCTGTTCTCCAGAATGTAAATCTGGAGCAACGCAAAGCGCCGCGTCCCGAGAGCAAGAGACAAAACAGAACAACAACAACTGTTTATGTGCAGGGCCACTTCCGCGTCATGCAGAGAGAGGTGAGGGAGGAAAGAGAGACAGAAAGAGGAGCTCATCAAGAAAGAACAAATGAATGCCCCACCCTGCCCAAAAACCACCACCCCCATTAAAAAAAAACAAAATCCCCATGGAGTCGGCACAGCACGGCCGTGCTATGCTCTCTGTCATGAATGCACCGGCCACAGCTGCTCAGGGTGGAAAAGGAAGCAAAAATCATGGGACCAACACACACACACACACACACACACACACACACACACACGATCACACACACACACACACACGATCACACACACACACACACACACACACACACACGCACACACACACACACGATCACACACACACACACACACACACACACACACACACACACACGATCACACACGATCACACACAATCACACAGTAACACAAACACGCTCACATGCATGCACACACTCACACGCACTCTCTCTCTCTCTCTCACTCACACACACACACACACGATCACACACAATCACACAGTAACACAAACACGCTCACATGCATGCACACATGCACATACACACTCACACGCTCTCTCTCTCTCTCTCTCTCACACACACACACACACACACACACACACACAGTAAGACAGTCACACACGGATCACACATGCCGGTAGTCTGTGCTCTGTGGAATGTCAGCAGCAAACACACAAGTCTTTGATCCGGATGCTCCAGGTGAAAGGGGTGAAAGGTCAGGAGGTTAAAGTGAAGAGGGTCATAGGTAGGGACGTCAATAGTGTTCACCCTAAAGCACAGGAAACCTGGAGATCAAAAAGCAGGAAACAGCCTGGCAGTTCTGCTCCACAGAGAGATCCTGCACTTTGCCTGGAGCGTGCCTCAACGCCACTCAATTTGGTTGAGTAATCATGTTTTTGTAAATAAATATATTTTTCTGTCACCGCCGCAAATAAGCACCATGCGCTCTGTTTTGACAGTCTACCCTCTTGGCACAAATTTACATTTTTTTTGTAAACGAGTGAATCACTTATTTGTAAGCCCACATTTGTGATAACCATATCAGGCTAAAGCTCATTCTGTAGCAGTTTGAAGTGTAACTGTTGCAGCCACGATGGGTGCAACATTGTTGCTACTTGTTTCACATTTCTGACACATAGGTGTGAAATGCACGCAGCAGCGTTGCTCAGGGTAATGCATCATTATGCAACAAGTTTGAGCCATTAAAACAGCACCCTAAATATCTGAGGAAAAGCACCTCAGTGAAACATATACTTAACATTCCATAAATTGATTATCGTTATTCAGTTATAGTAACCATAGCGATAACATGATGCGCTTTGGCAGTCTGGCGCTCCAGGCAAAATGCGTCCTGGAATCGGAGGGCCGTGTCGGGGCTCAGGGCGAAGCTGCCGATCGGGTTACGGAGGGAAAACTCACGGGTTTGATCTGCGCTCTGTCCAGCTTCCTCCGGTACAGCATAATGGCGTGGATGGCGTTTCCCGCACGCGCGGCCTGCAGACTGGTGGGGAAAACATACAGGAAGTCCTGCCGGGGAGAGACAGAAGCAGATCAATGCAATATCATTGCAATAGTAGCAAAAATTTACACAGTTGTGTAAGAATATGTAAAACAAGATCAACGACTGGTACATCAGCAGTAGACTATTTACACAAAGTGTGAGACAGAAAGGTACAGAAAGATGGAGCGGCAGGGAGAGACAGAGGGAGGGAGAGAGAGAAAAAAAAAAGGGTAGATGGAGGAAAAAATGAACCAGAGAGAGCATGTGACAGAGGAAGGGGGAGGAGAGAGAAAAGGAGAGAAGGAGGAAGAAAGGGAGCAAGTGTCTACTAGGAAATAATTCCTGGGGGCTGACACCAAGATGTGCAAGATTAAAAAATTCCATGTAAGAAACTGAGCTGAATGGTGTTATACATAGTCTCAAATACTTACGAACTATCAACCCGATCACATAAATAAAAGGCTAATGGTGCTCAGGACAGCACATCCACTGTTCCTGTTAAAATGAGATGGAACGCAGCCCAGTGTAGCCTAGAGCATTGCGGCCCAACCCAGCAGAGCCTAGCTTAGCTTAGCCTAGCGTAGCCCATAGCAGCCCATCCCAGCCCAGCACAGCCTAGCCTAGCCTAGCTTAGCCTTCACTAGCCTTGCCCAGCCAGTCTTGCAGTCTGTCCACAGCCACTGCCCGGGCAGACAGCCAGCGCGGGGGGACTGCAGCTGCGTAACAGGGCACAGACTCTGCCCATGTGAGCGCTCAGCCATGGGAAGGTCCAAATCTGGCACTGCGCTGTCTCGGTCCAAGTACACACATTCCTCAGCCGAGCCAAAAGCAGATATTCCCCCTCTCTGTGAACCCGAAGTATACCGCAGGGACTACTGGCACTGCAGGCCTTAAGCATCATAATAAACTTCAGCCTGGCTAGTTTCTCAGGCTAGGCTAATATGTTATCACTCTAACCAGCTTCCTGGGTATGTGCTTTCTTAATAAGGTAATGGTCAATTACTGCTTGGTATTGGTCATGCACAAAACAATAAACCGGCTATGGTAACCAAACCTGCTATCGGAAATCTGAGCTTCGGCTGAATGAGGAAGGTATGAGACGCTATCAGACTGAGCATATTCAGCTGAGTCTAACAGCCCAGCACTGCGTGGCACACTGAAACCCAGTGAGCGCAGGGTGCCTTCATAAAATCAATAACTACACAGCAATGCTAAAAGACTAGGTTACATTATGGCAGCACAAATGTAGCAATGTACTTATTTACATTTGGAATTTGGAAAATGTAATTGTACGAGGGTGAAACATTAAGAAATAACTCATGCACCTAATGTAGCACCGAATGCTTTGAGGATCTTTTCTGCTAAATTTTGTCAAAAACACAGACTAAAAATATCTAAATAACAATTGAATTGGTAATCAGTATTATGGTCTGCAGAAGGCCCAACATAAAGGTGTACGAAGTCACAATGCGATATTATCCCTAGTTGGCCAGTCAGAAGCCCACCAATCAAAATGAATCATGGCTGATGATGTCATAATTCCATAATGCTGTCACTAAACTTTGCCAGGCATGTGAATTTGGCACTGTCCACAAACTGTCAGTTGGTCTGGCACATATCATGGGCTGTGCAGCCACAGATCGGTGCGAACCAGAGGCCAGCTGACCGCGCTGCCAGGAGAGAGACAGCATTGCGGTGTTTGTCTTGGAACGTACGCGGCAGGTGGCTCCAGTAGGAAGTACCTCCAATGCCTAAATTTCTACCCCCCCATTCCTTTAAGTTAGAACACCTTCACATTCAGCTGAAACTCTTTTCTTCATTCATTTCCAAATACTGTGAACAAACCAGTCCAAACTAATTAAACGGAAAGAAGGAAACTCTGTGAGCTTAATCTTTGCACTGTATACAAACAAAATAAGGCTGCCATATCTATATTCTAGGCACTTTCAGTGCCAGGTAGTTCAATGCCAGGTAGATAAACACTTTGGTGGCAATATAATGACAGATACTCAACATGCAAAACAAAATTCACCTTCACCTTTGCAACAGAGCCATTCACAGTTAAAGACAACAATGAGTTGTCACTTTCAAACATGGCTAAATACAGACTAAAGAACACCAATGCTGTCATTCAACATACAACAATCGAGAGGAACGCCATCGCAATACTGAATGAAACTGCATTTGCAACAGCAATTGAATGCAATTTTACTTCAGAGCACAGTTTCGCCAGTGTAAAACCATCACAAAGGAACACAACCAATGGCTCTGCTAAGAGGTTAGCGCTCCCATTAGAGGCGATTTAGAGGAAGCAAACCAAACCTGACGGCTTCACATACTGCCTCACATCTCTCTCTCTAATCAGGATGCCTGGCTACAGCCTCCTAGCGCGTTCATCCAGCCCCTCTGACGGCTGCCAGCAGCAACAACAGAGCACAAAGACACTGGGGAATTTCCACTTGCCCTCTCCCTGGGATTATTGTTATTATTATTACTGGCTACGTAGATGGTGTTATCCAGAACATCTTTCATAACTTGCAGTTTTTACAACATCCCTTCATACGACTGGGTACTTATTCACTGGAAAATTTTAGGCTAGCGATGGGAAAATGTAGCGCCATGTATGGGCAGAGCTGCTGATAGCACAATGATCCGAATCAGCTCTTGTGTTTTTCTGTGAAAAGCACAATCTTGTGATTGGTTCAAAGAAGTCAGTGATTGACAGCTTGCTCAACCAATAGCTCCACTTTCCATGACGTTAATGAAAGCTAATTCTCCCATCGCTTGTTTGGGGTACAGGCACAGGAAGCCTAGGTGGGATTTAAGATTTATGAACCTGCAAACTCATAGTTCTAAGGCAAAGTGACACCGTGGTCATCTGAAGTGCTGTTTCTCTCACCATTGCATAGTAGTTGCTGTTGACCATGATTGGTCCACGCCCTCTGAGGTAGATGTACTCTTCCCACCAATCACTGACCTGAGAGGAAACAAACACACAGTGAGCGCAGAAGGAGAAAAGGTCAGATTCATTACAGAGGAACGTTTTTTTTTTTTTTTTTTTAAAAAAGGAAACGAGTAGCTATGGAAACCGGCAACTTACGTAATTGGAGGCCCACCAGGATTTGAGCTTCAGATACCACTGGAGCTTTGGGCCCAGCGTCTTCTCGAAGTCCCTCGCCAGACCCTCCATCCTTTTGTACTGACTGTCATCCATGAGCGGACGGACTGACTCAAGGTACTGTGAGAGAGAGGAGGAGCATTAAGGAGAGAGGATGAGGACAAGCACATGAGAGACATGGTCAGTAACAGACAGGGCTCAATGTCAGTCAGTACTTCTGTTCTTCTGCATCTCCGTTAGGTGATCATCACCTTTGGGCCGGTAAAACACAAAGTGGGGCCTCAGTATTTGTTAGTACGTGTCCAGTGAATATTAACAGCGACAGCTAACATCATACAAAAATCCAAGTCCCTGCAGACATTTTATATTACTAGATTATATATACAAGGAGAACGATTGGATTTCCATGCGAATTATAGTAATAAAGCTGAACCCAGACCAGTGCAGCCATGTGGTGTAATTATAAGGGATCTGGTCTTGTAAATCAGTGACAGCAGGTTGAGTTCCTTGGTATGGCACTGCTGGTGTACCCTTGAGAAAGGTGTGGTCATAAGCTGTATAAGTCACTCTGGATATGGGTTTCTGATAAATGCCTAGCATGTTAATGCAATCGTGGTAAAGGCCTACAAAAACAACAGTGAATAAATCACACAAAAATGTTCTCGAATTTTTGCTGCCCATGACAGCCAACAATACACAATTGCACACTTGTGCTTCCTGTTTTCACACCACTCCTTCCCAATTGTCTTATTTTTCTGTGAATACCTTAATCGTAATCCACCATGTTTAAAGTATGAATAAAATGTGACTCAGTATATGTGTGCCATCTCCATCAACTCTACCCAGGGAACTTGCTGCGACCCAAAGCTTAACGTGGGCGCATATGGGTAAACCGACACGCAAGCCTTATCGACAAGACTTCGCCAATCAATTCTGGTTAACATTTAGTCATACTAAGATAACCTATTTCCATTCACCAAAACAACAAGTCAATTTTTAACTTCAGACTTTAAAATGGAAAGTGCACTTTTCCCAAGAATGACAGTGACTTTGAGTGGTGTTGTGACAGTATGCTCGCGCTTATGATGGAAGGGTTTCAGGAGTTTTCCCGATTTAGCACACCCACTCTTTTCCTTGTCATGGAAACTTTCACTTTGAGATGAGAGATCAACCTTGAGGATTTAGTAGCGATTAAATGGAGCAAAGCTTCAGTGAGCTTATCTATACAGCCATCAAATCTCAAGCACTCAATAACTGAAGAAGACTCCACACTCCAGATAATCTGCAGCCAAAGCACTGACTTAAATGACCAACAGTTGGCTCTGACTAACAGTTCGATCGCAGAACAGACAACTTCTATGTGGACCGTTGGTCTGTCTGGACAAGTTCAATATATCTTAAAGTGGCCCTCCGAATTCTTGGCGGCCTCTCCGTCTGCGTTTTTCAGACAGTTAAACCTGTTGCTCAGGGTTTGCTGTCAGATGTCCAAGTCATGTCACCGTCAGCAGTCTAACGTTATTTATGGCTGGAATTCAACCAACCTGTTCCCACTGGCCTCACTTTGTTTCGACTGTCGTCCTTTATGGCAGTTTGTGCAATTTAGATATTAACACTGTTTTACTGTATTGAATTGAAAAGGAATTTTCAAAAAAAATCGTGTGATAAAATCTCCATAACTAAAACATTTGCATTTTTATATACATGGACATTGGCAAAGGTAAACCATGGGTGGGTGTGCCAAACTGGCAATATAACCCATCTTACTGTGGCACTGCCCACTTTAAATACATGCATATCTGGCTTATGGTCACCAGGTATTAACCAATCAGAGAGGGGAACTTTGGGCTCACTACCCTTATTGTCCAATGAGAGAAAATTACTTGGTACACTTTTCCTAATTAACCAATGAAGAGAAGATGACTTTGACTCACTCTGCTCATAGTGTCCTTCACTGAGGGGACTGGCAGTCTAGGCAGAGAGTTCTGGAAGCTGTACAGCATTGGCTTCCGTCCAGAGAACAGTTTCACAAATACCTGGGAGGACGGGGGGGGGGAGAGAAATGAGGGAGGAAGTAAATCAGTGTTGGCCATTTCACTTTACACTCCAGAGTTACAAGCACAAGCTCTCAGTTATATGGCAGGGTTTTCTTCCTCATCTGGTCTGGACCACAGCTCCTTGTGGCCGGTGGCCGAAACTGTTCAGCTACTGTCACTGCTTTATTTTTACATGCGGTGTGCATGTGCTTGTGTGTGTAACTGGAGAAACGTGATCCACCAACACCGCTGTTATTGCAACACATACAGCTGTGGTTTACAGTTACGATTTATCACTGGGCCAGAACTAGGTCACTGTTAACTAACCCGTAAATACTGCATAATGCTGCACAATAACAATTAAGATAGTAAGAAAAATATGATTAATCCATACTACATGCCATAGAGTTGTACATATACACAACATGCCATACATATCAACAAAGAAATTCATGGCAAATTATCACTGTGGTAGCAGTATTAAAAGCATAGATAGACATCGTAAATTTTGGCCATGTTAGACATTAATTGACATGTCATTAAATTATATTAAAAACTATTAACTGTTTCACTTGCTCTGATCATAACCATGTCAAAAATGTAATGTTTGGTTCTTTTATATTGTTGTAGGTTTTGAATAGTAACGTGTTTCATTGAAAAATCCCAGGGAGCGTTTTCAAAAAGTGAGTGTTTTAACATTCTAAACGCGAAAATATTTCTGATACATATGTGATTACTGTCTGCCTTCAGAACTGCAGGTGGGGTGTCTAGTCAGGTATTGATTGATATGTTGAATCAGGTGTTTCCTGCTGGGCTCTGATGGCCAACCCCTTCTTGGAAAAGATTGGACACCCCTGCCTGAATTGTCCTTCATCGTCATCATCATCATCATCATCATCATCATCGCCATGCTTGCCCTGCTCCATGGCCGCTAGCGCGTGACTCACCATCCAGAAGCGTGTTTTCCAGGACACCTGGCCGTGCCGGGCGTACATCCAGCCATGCCAGGACAGCAGGCACTTGAGCGCATTCCTCATGATGAAGATGATGGTCACCCACAGCCCCGTTCCGACCAGCACCCCGCCCACCAGCCGCTGGGTGTCCTCCGACATGTACCTGCTGCGGGGGGGGGGGGGTCATCAGAGAGTCGGTCAGTGGGTCAGTCAGCCAATCATTACATTACTGATCACTGAGTCAGTCTGTGAATGGGTGAGAGAGCCAATCAGTCAGTGATTTAATCAGTGAGCAGGTGAGTGAGTCAGTCAGTCACTGATTCAAACAGTGAGAAAGAGTGTGTGGGCTAGTCAGGCACTGAGTCAGGCAGTCAGAAAATCAGTCAGTCAGCAAATCAGTCAATTCTGGGTAAGTGTGGCAGTCAGAAAATCAGTCAGTGATCAACTGGTCATTCAGTTCATTCAGGCAGTGAGCCGATTACATAATAAATCACTAGGTAAATTGTTACGAGGGTTGGTCAGTCAGTGAGTGAGTGGATCGGTGAATTGGTTAGCAGGCTCTCCTCAGACATGTAACTGCTGCAGGAGGGATTAACTAGGTCACAGGGTCATATAGGCAGGCACTGAGCAGCAGATAAAATAACACATTTCCCTCAGAAACAGAATCAAGATGTGTCTTTCTTTAGGGAGATCAGTCTACAGAAGGACAATAGCCTCTCCAGTGTTTTCTAGCAAGGATATACAAAATCAAAGGGTTTATCAAGCTGCTAATTCAGTCAATCAACCACTGAAAGAGTAAACGAGCCTGTCAGTCACTGTGTGAAAGGGTGAACAAGTGTGTCAGTCAATGAAAGAGTAAATGTGTATTTCAGTCAGCAAGTCAATGACAGAGTGCATGATTCTGAGTCTCTATTTCAGTGAGCAAGAGAGTGAGTGGGGCAGTCTCTCTATGGGTTGAAGCCTGAAGGGTTAAGTGGAATTCTTTGTAGACCATGCTCTGTTTACAGTACGGCTGACCCACACTAAGTCACTGTTCAGGTTGCCCCCGAGAGCCTGCCGTGCAAAGCAAACACATTACACCCAGGGTAATTTCAACAAATCTAATTCCTTGCAACCCCTGACCTAGTTTTTGGTGTGTATTTAAGCCAGCTCGGGGCAGCACCTATGTGAAAGGTTGGGCAACATTCGGCCTGTAGGACAAGCCCCTTCAATTACTGTGAGCTTTCATGGTGACCAGCATGAGTGTACAAACCCTTCCCCAGTCAGCTCAGACACCTCAGCTACCAGCACCACACAACAAGTGGTTTCAGATACCAGTCTATCTGAATGTGGAAAAAGTGAGATTACCTGATGGGGACGTAGGACCCCAGTTTTGCAGTCAATCCTAACGTGGGGTCCACCAGGGCGTATTTGGTTGAAGACATGTACCCCACCACTACCACTAAGAACCCAGAGGGGCTCCCTGGGTACACCCCTGTCATGACCCCATTCTGAGGAAACACACAAAGGAACAAGGAAATCACTACTGCCATCATCAACAACACTTATTAACATGACTACAGCATAAGTTCAGTTAAAAGATGAACAGTTAAAAGATACAGTTGTCTTCCTATTATGATAACCGCAGAATTAAAAATGGAAATTACATTAGCATTGTACTTGCAAGCTGGCCCAATTTAGAGTTTAAGTCCTAGTAGTCTCAAATTCAAACACTCTCTCTCTCTGAAACAGGGTCTTAGTCACTTCATGAACTTTTCTGTGCTCCTCACATTGTAATTGGTGTGCGCGGATTTGTCAGCATGAATTTGATTGGCTGGGGCCCACTGAGAGTGAAGAACTAGTTAGGCTGACAGTCATGATGTCATAATTATGGGGCGGGCAAGTGAGGTTATAGCTCTAGCAATGCAGTGTACTAAAACCAATAACATGCTTCTTTCTAGAATAACGACATCCTTCACAGAAATCAAAATGATAGCATTTTATGTCCAGTTTGACCCAATGTTAGAGCAGTTTAAGAGGGCTGTGAAAAAGCGTCAGGGGTTACCTTGAAGCGGATGAACCTCTTCTTCCAGGAGTGAAGGCCGGACAGGTAAATCTGCCGCAGGGCCTCATGGCACAGCTGCAGGTCGATGCCATCGGGAGTGACGGTGAACTGGAAGGCCACGGCCTGATGAGCTTCTGCCATAGCTGTGCGGGTTCACTGCAGAGAGACTCACCATGGTCAGGAGAACTTCCCTGTATGGGCCTCAACGCAGGCCTACACCACTATGCTATGCTAGCTGTGCGGACCACTAAGACAGACTGTGTGAGCATGCTTCCTTTCAACAGGCATTCAAATTACAGACGTTAAAATTTTGCAGATGCTCTTATCTGGAACCGCTTACAATGAAGCAGCAAACTGCTTAAGAAGCGCCTGAAGTGCAGGCCTACACCTGGCCTAACCGAAGTTATGGAGATGTATCTACCAGGAGGTTTTCAAAGTTTCTTGAGAAGCACCAGTTTTAGCTAAGTTATAGCTAGAGTTTTTTCCAGCCTTTTCAATACATATACAGCTGGCATAAGCATTTTGGGGCCCTTAGCAGGATTTTGGCTAGGGGTCCCCCTCTATGCAACCCGAACTCAGTAGGGGGCCCTCCAAACCACTAGGGGGCCCTAAGCAGTTGATTGTATTGTGTGCACCATAGGCCAGCCCTGAAAATGTACTATTTCCTTTTTTTTTCTTTCTTTCTCACATAAACCTGTTCCCAACTCACATCTGCAATAATAACAAGCATAATGTGTGTGTGGTTTTCTACTGCAGCATTTCATGACAGGCAGAAATTCAAACTATTTCAACTGTGCCTACTGCTTTATGGCCGCTTAATCTGTAGCATGGCTATCGTTCCAACAGTCAAATGAGACTTAGATTTCCTACTAGGCTAAATACCACAGAAGGCAGCCGCATGTGAGCTGCAGACGGCGCACAGGGTTCCCCCCCCTGCTGCCAACAGGTTATTGATTGGGATGCAGCGTGACATTATGCGTTGAGCTGACTCAGTACTTTTTATACCATCTCTACAGCACTAAACGAATGCAGATCATGTGGGAACAGGAAGTTGATTCTGAGCACCCTCTCCCACCCATGTGAACACACTCTCTTGGGCAGTTATTGAGTCAGCTCTACTGCGGTCACTTCAGGAAATTAACTGACATTCAGAATCGCGAAGGGAAAATGCCCAAGATGTTTTATGGAGACCTTTCAATTGGACTGAAATCCGAATGCAGCTCAGCCAGTTTTTGGTGTCAGGATATCTCATTTACCCCTCGCTACTCTTCAACAGCATGCTACGTTGCCTCCTTCCATGTGACGTTAGACCTGGAATCCTCGTGATTCACTGATGCATGATAAAAACAGCCTGGTCACCTAATGATTACAACATCCCAAAAATCATTCTATTCTGGGAATAAGGGCGTGTGTGGGTGGGTGGGTGGGGGGAGTGAATCAATACAATTGAACTGACTGGCCTTATGCATCCTGGTTCAAACCTGCAGCCACTATGTTTTAATAATTAACTTTCAAAATGCTACCTTTCCAATGTACTTTTTTTTAAGATGGCTTCCAAAGAAGCATGATCATAAATATTATCTTTTCATCAATATGGACACCCTGTACAGAGAGCAAGGCGAGTGCTGGCAAAAGTCATAAACAGTCAAGCTACGTCAACCACTGCCAACCAGCAAACTACTGTTGTTTTGAGCGATTTGTAGAGTCTTAATGAGGGCACTGAAGGTTTAGGCACAGAGCTGAGGCATTCACGGAAGTAAGTTAAGCTGTTATTAATGATAAAGTCAGTTAGTTTTTAAATGGGCTTTTAGTCAAAGTCCTTACACTGACATGATCACAGGGGACTGAAAACAATGGGAACTGACCTCGTTACTGGCTGCGTGATCTTTGAGGGTGCTGGACCATTATCTGTGAATAATTGCCTCTTTACCTTACAATAACCTTTAAATATAAAAACCAGAGACTACCTAAAACTGGAAATTAACATTGCCTTGTTTTAAGAACAATTAACTTCAATAGTAACATCTAAAATAGGACCACTTAAATTACCTGCGTGTAATTTTAGATGATGTTTTCAAGAAATATACAATGAACCTTAGCAGAGTTATGCTGTTGTCACTATAGCAACTGCATCACGTCAGTGAGAAGGACAGCGATTTATGGATCCACTGTGAAGAGGCTTTTTGGTTGGTATGGTGTATTATTCCATGGTGAAGAGAAAACAAATATACCAGTGTTCAGAACAGGTCTGACGAGTGCAAGCCAAGTGTCTTATGGAGCAACCTGAAATGGCAAACAGACACCAACAATGGTCTGAAGAATTCCCACTGGCCAGGTAATATAGCCTGCTTGAATTACAAAGGCCCACTGGCCCTCATTATGAGCATGCACAAACAGAATGCAGGTCTTGCAGGACAACATAAGACAAAAACAGTAATTAAATACATTTGTATTAAATACTGAAGGAAGCATCTATTTGTGACTCACAAAGGTTTCTCAGTGTATGCGTGTTCATTATTGTTTGCTCTTTACTCCCTACAGATCTGGTCTGACCAGAAAACCAAAGCAATGTGCCCCGATTTTTAATTCACGCTGGGTGGAGACGGGTAGTCCCACACCATTTGTTTGGTGGTTTATTTTGAAATAACAGCTCTGAGCAGAGCTTGGGATGCAATCTAAGCGACCGCTATGTGCATTTTATCAAAGTGGAAACGCTGCTGCCTGTGCAGGACCGCGTGACGCGGGGAAACCGAAATAAACAGATATTGTTTATCAAAACCAGCAGAAAGAACTGGGAATTTCTACATGAGGCGTTTCCGAACTGAAAACCAGATATAAAGAAACAACGAAAGCATAAGTAAGACAGCTTACTGTGCACTTTATTAAATAATAAAATAATGGGTTTAGCGGAAATGTGGTGGCGGGACGGCGAAAGTGAACTTTATCGTGCTGTGAGAACAGATTGCCAGATTGTACCTGGTGCTAAACGTGTAACTATGTCACCTGAAGGGCACATTGCTACGCACAACCTGTGTTCGCAATTCCATTCACTTGCATTTCAGAAGTTGTTCCCCTCCCCCAGCACTGCCCTGATCACATGACGCGCCAGCAGTACTGGAAAGTGGGGGAAAGGTCGCCGCAGAGAGGCATGCTACGCGGCAATACAGCCGGCCAGCTCTGGCCAACCTGCGCTCAATTACTATGCAGGGAAAAGCAACACTGGATCTAAGATCAAAAATAAAGCTGCATCTGTGAATTTAATTGGCGCTTTGCTGAGGTCAAAAAACGAAACCGCCTGCACCCTCAGCTCTTAAAAAGAACAAAAACAAAGCCATTTTTGTGCAATGGTTCAAAATGGATAGCGTAGCTCTCCTGATAAATCACTTTTGACTTTAATTAACTGGCACAATTACTTCATAGACCAGGCTTAAACTACCTAAATAATAAAACTGTTGTAGCAACTTCAAACGTGAGGGGTAATTTGCTAATGCCCAATTAGACATATGTGTCAACGTGTATCCAAAAATCTAAATTGAATCAGTGTCGCCAGTCTTTAATTTAAAATGTCCGGTGGGCTGGCTCCTGGGCTAATGCGTTACATGCTCAGATAATATCATACTACTGGTATAATACATACATTTGTGATAACTGTATTCCAATAAATTATGCAACAACGCAATGATCCCCACACCCGCTGGTTGAAAATATCAACATTGGCACTTGTTGAGTGTTTATAGGCAAGTAATGACCTTCAATAAAATTAAGTACCAGAGTGAAACAACAACTTGGCAAGATATAACTACTTAAGAATGGTATTGAATAACTATTTCATAAAATGTTTACAAACGTACGAAGATTAAAGAGTGCCGGATAACAGATTTCACAAAACTTAGAGTGACTACGAGGTCCAAGTAGGTGACCTTCTTGTCACATCTCCTGAATTGTATTGATTGTGCAAGCCGGGGTTAAGTCCTCTTTGTTAACGGGCGGTTAATAAAAACACAAATCGTGTTTACATCAAGATCGTGAGTGATCAGTCTGCAGACATACTTTTGTAAACACACCATAAGCTGTCTTTCTTTAAGTATCCGTCATAACTCACAAAGACCTCAGTGTAAAGGTCAAATAGCTATATGTTTAGCTACGCATGAGAGGTCAGTGGGAAACAAAACTTCATACACATATGGAATGCTTCTCAAACTTCACTTTTACGTTATTAAACATCGCCTTTTCCAAAAAACCTAGATTTTAAACAACTTATACGTCTTACGAAAGACTAACAAGCATACTTTTTGTACTGACATCTGCTCAGTAAAAGGTTAACTTCGGTCACTGCTCTCAACACGCTGAGACCAGACGACAACAAAATTACGTTAAGTTTTGCTGCGTGTATGCCGGCTTCTCATCACTGCGCTGCGCTACCTGCAGCAGCCATGTTTATTTACTTCGCAGTCCTCCTACTCTTCATTAAATGTGAACAGTAAAGTGCCACCGCGTTTTACTCACCGGGTATGTTCCTGTACACGTCTACTTGACAAGGACAGTGAATGTTTCAGGTATTGTTTTTTGAAATGAAAACTGTGCCCGGCTGAAGCGCACCCTTCCGCACCCTGATGGCTAGCTGTGTCCTTAGCTACCGCTGTATGAATGGGGTGCGCGAGGACAGCTCAAAATGCCGCCCCTCTTCGTGACGTCATGTGTATATATTTTTGCATAATATATTCAGAATGAACTCATTCCCCTTTCGCCGCTTTCTTCCACGTTTGGGGGAGGGGCAAACAAGATCGATTCCAGGCGCCGAGAGGGTAAGTGGTTATGCAGTGCATATAACTATACCACATGATAACAGTGCAATTGTAACAGTGCAATTATTGTCCTAGAGGAACCTAAATGTGCATAGGAAAAAAGTGTGTTTATCAATAAGTAATACTCGTTAAGATGCTATGTTACAGACATTTGCTGTTACATACATGTGATATGTATGTAATATTCCATAAATAAATGTCTACAATTGTTATCTTAGCGATTAGCTAACGTTTAGTAACTTTCTATTCCCCTAATTGAGGTCACTGTTTGATATTGCTGTTTGGTGTCAATACAAGCTTTTAAAGGTTAAACAGCTCTGGATATATCTGTTGATTCAACACATCTGGAGACAACATATTTCTTTAGCACCAAATAAAGCTAATTTATGTGCCAGTATAACGTCAGTGTCAGTATAAAGCAATAACAGACCATGTAAACCCCCCAAAATGTTCTTAATTGCAGTGAATACTGGACATCTACAGGATGTGTCCGATATATTATCACATATCTCTTTGTATAGGGCCACTATCACATCTGAAACAACATGAACAGAAGTGTAATTACACCGAGAACACTCTTTTCCAATGGAAAGTGGTAATATGTACCTTACTATTATGGCGACACAGATATGACGCTAGCCACGAGAAGGAAACTAATCAAAGACCTCTACAATAACTGGACTAAAGCCCGCCCTCAGCCAGCCAACGAAGTTAAGACGCGTGTGTGCAATGAGGCTAAAACTATGAAACTCCTCCTTTAAACCAAAGTAAAACCAAACGACTTTGGAAGAAAAATAAAACTCTTCCAATGCTATTTTCAAACTAGAGTCGTCACCATTACATGACTTGTTATCCATAAATTGCAAAAGTAAATGGCCTTTGTAGGGCAAAGTTTAAAGTTGGTTTATTCATTTCATTCTGACAGAGTTTAGATGATTCAGTCTCACACCGGACACGTTTTGCGTCTTCTCCTCTTGAGCTGGCAATGCGGGTGGGTTTTCCAGTCCAGTTTTAATACAGGTCTACGGCGTCAATTCAAAAAGCCCACTGGCCACAGCATGCGCAGTAGAGGCCGTATCCACCTCCTCGGCCGGACGTCCGCCCTCCGTCTGCAGTGTGCGCCCCTATACGCTCCGTGAAACGGATAAGCACACCCCTTCCGCAAACGTTCAGTTGCATCAGAATCGCATAGAAGTGATGGCAGGAGAACTGGGTAAGCCGACCACGTAGTGGACATAGTATCGTTTATATTTTTTGTAAAACTGAAACCGAGGGAGTGGATCTTATGTCTGTTAGAAGGTTTGGGTTCATAAATACACATTTCCGGTACGTTTGTTTAAGCGAGCTCACCGGCTAACGTTCGCTTGCTAGGCAGCTAGCTACAGTGTTACACGTTCCCTGTCAGTCTTTGGTTCTCTTGGTTTCTGACAGATGTAACGTTGGCCAATGTTAGTTTGCTGTCTACAGCTGGTGACGTTACATTGAACAGCAAGCAAGATGACTGTCTATGCTAGCAAGGGCATATTTTTTTTAATATTGTTTCTATCCAGTGAACTAGCCCTTCGTTCTGATGCACTGTGATGGGTATATAGCCTAGATGTCTAGAGGGAGAGATTGTTTTTTAATTTTCATGTGTACATTTGTTTTTAATATTGTTTTTATGCTTTGACAATATTTGCATACGTATTTTATACTAATAAAGTATTTGAAATTGGTAGGTAATCTCATTTTCATTTTCTGTTTTGACAGCTTGTCTTTTAATCGTGTTGATTTTTTTGGGGTTGAAAGGGTACACATGTTGGTCCAATGTGTAGGAAATCTTGGACAGATCAAATCATAGTAAAACTTAGAAACGTATACAATCTCATTTGTACCTTATTTCAAAACATTTGCAATGTAGCTAACATACTATTTGCAACTCAAAGGTTCTGGGTTCAGTCCATGCTAAAGGGAACTACTGATGTAGCCTTGGGCTAGGTGCAGAATTTCCTTAGTGAATATCCAGTTGCCTAAATGCAGTGCTCAAAAAAAAATGCAAGCTACAGAAGCCACTCTAAATGACATTGTCTGCTGAAGGCCTAAAATATAAATGTGGCATTAAGCTGCACAAGTATGCCCACCTGCTGTTGTGTGTATGTAAACTGGACTGCATGCTAGCCTGGGGGGGGGGGGTAATGCCTCCTCTCCCAGTTACAGGTGTGCAGTTTCCCATGGCACTGTTTTGGACCTGAATGGAAAGGTCTCTCTGATCGTGCAGTCGAGTGCGTGACTTAAACAACTACATTGTTTTGTGGCCCCCATTGTAACAGTGTGTTTGAATAGAATGCTATGTGCTACTGAATTCTCCCCCCCCCCCCTTGTTTTTCAGCAAAGGGAAAGAGGGTCCAGCCCCCATGGTCACCCCCAGCGGGGACAGATCCCCCACAGCTGAGGCTGTACAACAGCCTGACACGAGCCAAGGTGAGCCGGCGAAAATAACACAAATAAAGATAACAATAATATCAATGGGTGTGCCTTCATGTTTCACCTTCAATAACTTCAAGCACTTTCATCTCGGAGATGCACAGCAGCTTTTTGTGCTGCAAGCGTTCCGCACACATCGGCTACTGTGGAGAGGGAGGGAACTATTAAGCCAATTAAGCGTGAGGGATAATTGGGTGGCCAGGTTGAGAGATCTGGGCACTAAATCCCCCTTTGAAGGGGAAGGGTCTGTCTGTAGGAAATGCAAGGCTTAATTACAGATGGAGAAGGTGGACGGAGCTGTGCTTGAATGGCGCATCTTCTTGTTGCAGGAGGTGTTCGTTCCGCAGAACGGGAGGAGGGTGCTGTGGTACTGCTGTGGGCCCACGGTGTACGACGCTTCCCATATGGGACATGCCAGGTAACCCAGACCGACGCAGACACACGCGGCAAGGCGGGCAGGGCCGACACTCGGCCTGCAGTGGGCCGACACTAACCCGCCACTGGGCCAATGATGGACCACTCGGTCAGGACTCAGCTGTGGGCTCGGCCCAAGTCTCAACTCCAAATGTTTGATGTCTGATAGAGCATTCTGGAGAGATTTGTTCCTGCAGTCTGATTGGCTCCTGTGGGTTTATGGTGATGGATTTAATTGGCTGGGGTGTTTTTGTTTTTATTAAATATATTTATTTTTTGTTCCACATAGCCATCCCAAAGAGTTGTGATTTTGTCTGAGGTAGTAGCTGATGACAGACTTATTACCAAAACACTTCCACAGAAGCTGAAAAGTGGAGGACCAAATCAGAGAGAGAGAAACTATTCATGCTCAAACCTGCTGCACCTGACCCTGTCTTGCATTACAGCCCAGTTTCAGGTGTCAGAACCAGAGTCAGAATTTTGAAACAGGACATTTAAGGAGGAGCCCTGTGGTTACCCGTCTCCTTGGTTACAGCAGGATATTAGAATCATGTGTATCATGTGCTTTCTCACCCTTCTGAGGGTGTTCATTTCGAAATGGGGACTTATTACTTATTACTGGAGCTGGAAAGTGTTATTATTGTACAGGACCATCATAAGGGCTATTGCCTGTGTCTGTAATATCCAATGAATTAATGTGCCCTCTATTCAAATATATAATTAACAAAGAGGAGTTTTTTTCTGCCAAAGGGGTCAAGGAGAGATGCAGTTTGTTTAAACTTCTGTCCTTGGTCCTCTGACACAGAGACACAAAACAGGAAAAACGTTCAGAAATAAGAGAGTGAAAATTACTGTATTTCACATTGGAGTGGAGTTCAGTAAAACACTGAAATCAAAGACCCCCCGTTCATAAAAAAAAACCAAGATAGCATAAGACTCTTTTTTACTTTTCATTTCAGGTCCTACATCTCCTTTGACATCCTCCGACGGATCCTGATGAACTACTTCAAATACGACGTCTTCTACTGCATGAACATCACAGACATCGATGACAAAGTATGGCGCCATCGGCCTTAGATGAAATTCCTTTCAGTTTCTCTCTGGATGTGGTTAAACTTGAGTTTACAGTAAATGTACCCAGGATGTGTCCTCTGTTCTCTGTTTCCTGACACCCCGCTGTTCCCCTGCGCAGATCATCAAACGGGCTCGGCAGAACCACCTGCTGGAGCAGTACAAACAGAAGAAGTTAAGCCCCACCCAGATACTGCAGGACGTGCTGGCAGCCAGAACGGTGAGAACACACGGAGATGCACTGGACCAAATGGGTTTAAATATGCCGAAATAAGAGTCGCTCAGTGATGAGTACAGTTCATTGTGTTACATGCACTTCAGGCATGTACCTGGCACCTTTAAGACTGTGCCCTGCCTGGGATTTGAACCTGCAACCTATTCATTTGCTAGCCATGTTACTCAAACCTGGAATGAACCACCCACTCCCAGCAAACAAACACAGAGCAATTCATATTCATAATTGACCGCATTCCAGTGTTTTACTGGTAGAGTTTGGTCCTGTTAGTGCTCTTGGTGAAATGGTGTAAATGAATAGTTTTTGTGTACGTGTGTGTGGCTGGCTCTGATCCAGTGTTTGTGTCTGTGGTGCACCATGCAGCTGAACTGTGTTTGATCTCCAGCCCTTCCAGGCCAAGCTGGCGGACACCACTGATCCTGACAAAAAACAGATGCTGGAGCGACTGGACGCGGCGGTGACTGCTGCTCTGGGCCCCCTGCAGGGGGCAGTAGAGAGTGGGGCCACGGAGGCAGTGTTGCAGACCCAGGCTGAGGTAGGGCAAAGAGCCAGGAAGAATGTCCTACTGTGGATGATGTCCTTTTCACCCAGTCTGCCCTCTACTTTGAATTTTTTTTTAAAAGTAAAAGTATGGACTTCTGGAAATAGTTTCTGGGGAATCCACAGCAAAATGGAGATGCAATATTTTATTTTGTTTTAAGAATAATGTGTTTATATTTGCATATGCCATCAATAAAAAAACATTATAAAATTGATAAATATCATTTGCAATATTGTGATGATTGTAAGTATTTCTACTGTATCTATCCTGTACTTCAGACATGTCTTGAATGTTAGCATATGATAGTTTTGACATGCCTGCATGTACTAGTGTGTTAAATTGCTGTTCTACTGTGGCTTGTTGTGGCTGTTTTAAATTAAGGTCTCAACTGCATAGATTCTTAAATTCCTTGGTCTTGTCTTTGGCCATTTGGGTCGTTTTAGAAATGAGAAACCTTGGTGGTTTTCCATGTAATATGTTCTTTGGTTTTTACCCTGAGATCCACACAGTGAGTTGGTGTTACTGGGTGTGTCATTGTTCTGATGTTCACCCTTGAAGGTGCTGCTGGAAGAAGCCAAAGACCTGTTGTCTGATTGGCTGGATTCCAAGCTGGGCAGTCAGGTGACGGAGAACTCCATCTTCTCCTTGCTGCCGAAGTACTGGGAAGGAGAGTACCACAAGGATATGGAAGCCTTGAATGTAAGAACGAGACTTGTCTGTATTTTAACTTCCCTCTGAAGTTGGTATATGTTTTTGGCAAACAGGCTGTTTTCTGCTAAAACTTTGCTTATTCGCTCAAGCTCCCCTGCTGCTGTGGCTCATGTCCATGTAGCAAAAGTCATTCTTTTACCTGAATGGAACAACCTTGTTAATTAAAGGCTGAATCATATATGCTGCTTGTGTTATGGGTATCTATTGTGCTGTGATGTTCTGCTGTTGGGTCTTTTATGGGTATTATGTTTTCTAATCTGAGGTGCTGTTTAGGTTTACCGATAACCCTGAGCGTCTGTCCTCAGGTTCTTCCCGCTGACGTTCTTACCCGAGTCAGCGAGTACGTTCCAGAGATCGTGGAGTTTGTGAAGAAGATCGTGGACAACGGTTACGGGTGAGAACCTCCGATCATCTGTCAGGTCCCCGTCCTCCAGTGGAAAGATCTGAATTTCGAAACCTGAAAAATATCTTCCCGTTCTGTCCGTGCTCAGGTATGAATCCAACGGTTCAGTGTATTTCAACACGGCCAAGTTTGACAGCAGTGACAAACACTCCTACGCCAAGCTGGTGCCAGAGGCTGTGGGGGACCAGAAGGCCCTGCAGGAAGGAGAGGGTAGGGAAAGGGAAGAGGGGGAGGGGTTTCTGAGCTGTGGAACAGTGAATCTGCAGAGAAGAGCAGCTGATCATGTGATCTGGTCCTGTATGCCTGAGTTCTGTTTCTAAGTCTGAATTTTGATTCTGGAATTCAGGATTCAGATTCAGAATCCAGCCTGCAAGATCTAAGCCCTGAATTCCAGAATCCAAATTCAGATTTTGTAGAGTGGATTCTGAATCTGGATTCAGATTCTTGAGTCTGGATTTTGAATCTAGATTTTGCCTGATTGTGATCAATATTTTTAATTTTTGGGTGGGGTTTTTGCAGGAGACCTGAGCATCTCCGCTGACAGGCTGAGTGAGAAGAAGTCCCAGAATGACTTTGCCCTGTGGAAGGCCTCCAAGCCTGGGGAGCCAAGCTGGGACTCCCCCTGGGGAAAGGTGAACCAAATCAGGGCCAGAGCAAGCTGCTGTCTCTAGCATTAGCATTAGCATTATGGGGTACCACATAAGACATGATGTCATTAGCTTTGCTTAAAATGGCCTGTTTTCCCGTGTTGTCATAGGGACGACCTGGTTGGCACATTGAATGCTCTGCCATGGCCGGCTCCATTTTGGGAGAGTCCATGGACATCCACGGGGGAGGTTTCGACCTGCGTTTCCCCCACCACGACAATGAGTTGGCGCAGTCTGAGGTAATGGATGGCGCACTTAAGCACATCATTTGAGCATCGAGTTAATTCATTTGAAGCTCACAGTAAATCACGTGGTTTAAAGGTTAGCTCAGGTGGGTGAGCAGCTCCAAAACAGGCCTCATTGTTAGTGTTCCCCCCTGTGAAACAGCTGTTTGATTCATTTTAGGCCTTCTTTGAGAATGACCACTGGGTTCGCTACTTCCTGCACACGGGTCACCTGACCATCGCAGGGTGCAAGATGTCAAAGTCCCTGAAAAACTTCATCACCATCAAAGATGCCCTGGCCAAGAACTCAGGTGAGCTTACCTATGCGTGTGTGCGTGCATGCGTGTGTGAGAATGAGAGACCATGCATGTGGCAGTGTTTGGTGTGCATATGTGTGACTCTCTGTCTCTTTGCGGCCCTCAGCTCGTCAGCTCCGCCTGGCCTTCCTCATGCACTCCTGGAAGGACACCCTGGACTACTCCCCCAACACCATGGAGTCTGCCATCCAGTACGAGAAGTTCCTGAATGTGAGTGAGCACACTTACCCTGCCTTACGCCTCTTTGTGTTCGTTTACCATCATTGCCCTAATGCATGAGCAAGTGTGTGTGTGTGTGTGTGTGTGTGTGTGTGTGTGTCCATGCATGTGTGCTTGCTTTTTTTCTGTGAGTGAATTTGAAAACAAAATTTGTAATTGATTTAAGTAAGGAAACAGCCATGTAAAAGGTCCTCAGGCCTACTTTTAAATATCCTCTGATGTATTTTTGTTGCCATAGTTTTAACTTCCTTTAAATGTCACTGCCTTAGGGCCTCACTGAGCTAAATATTAGATTTTGTTTGTCTGATTTGATAGATTTCTTGTATGTTTTGGCTCTGGCGAATTTAAAAATGGGGTTTTATGCTGTACATTGAAATTAAATAGGATGACACCTTTGCTTGTCACCCGTAGGAGTTCTTCCTCAACGTCAAAGACGTCCTGAGGGCGCCGACTGACATCACAGGCCAGTTTGAGAAGTGGGAAGCGGCAGAGATCGAGCTGAACCAGAGGTGAGTGGAGCGTGTCTGAGCCAGGGCAGAACGTGGGCTAAGCGTCACTCAACTGAACAGAGCATCTGCTGCCCCCTAGTGTCTATTATGTGCTGTACATGCTGTGCAGTCCTACACGTGGAAGGCATTGGCCCTAAAGCTTGGTCAAGCCTCTCCATGTTCATAAATATTAATTTATATTGATTAAAATAATTGGCAGAAACACAAACCAGAATAAACACGGGGCCCCAGGACCGAACTCAAGAACCACTGATGTAAGGGAATGAAATATATGAACAGTAAAGCCTGTCCTTGTTGCTTGACCTAATTGTGAGTGACAGCAGCCGTAAAGACAGCCCGTGGTCATGATTAGGGCTCTGAATAATTACAGGCATGTTTTCACACCTGGGAAAGTCACCTGCGGGTACCTGGAGAGCGTGATAAAACCCTACTATAAATGTGAAATCAAACTCCCACACACTGTTCCTCTGGCAAAATTCATCCTAATGTTTGCCAAGTTGAAAAAGTTCAAACTTTGCAGTCAGCAGACTGTCATCAGAACTCAGGTGATGAATTGGGTGTCAGGTGTTTGTATGAATATTTGCCTTTGAGCGAGCTCAGCCAGTCTCCCTGTTTGTACTCCATATATTTATTCATAAAGTTTTTCTTTGCAAGTATAATTTTTGCACATTGTCTTTTGAATATGCTTGTGTTAATATGTGAGTGACACTTATTATACGCTAAACAAATTCCCTATTCATTCATTCATTCATTCATTCATTCACCCATTCATCTCT
>CM040741.1:3280000-3300000 GCA_022829145.1 Albula goreensis | reverse complement strand
CGGATTGAAACTTTCAGGGGTTGTTTATGCTCGCCTGTTGGTCAACCTGTTCCACGTGGTTGGTGCATGCGTGCTGTGGTTTGATTCAGATAAGCCCAGTCTCGTTATTTAATAGCATGTGTTCATGTGTGCATTCGTTCCTTTAAAACCTGTGCTCATACTTGCATTGGCTCTTCAGGGCTTCCCAACGCATGACATTGAGGGAAAGGAGATCAGCAAGGGCCAGACCAAGAAGCTTCGCAAGCTGTACGAGGCTCAGGAGAAGCTGCACAAGGAATACCTTGAGACAGCCCCAAATGGGAGCTGAGGCTTCTGGGTAATTACCCAGGCTCCTCCACACTCGCTGTGCCCTGCCCTGAGCTCCGCCCACAGCACCTGTCCGTCCAAAACAGGGCCGGAGGGACCCCACATGCTGATTCGCTGTGGGCCTGGGACTGAGCTCTACACTATTCCATACAGGGTCTGATTTTAAAACACAAAAACGACTCATGATTCCACATTTTTTTTGCCGTAAAATTTATGATGATTTGAATAGATGAGCCATTTAATGTAGGTGTGTCTCATATTTTGGGAGAAGATGTTTTCCACTATTAAAAACATGAAATGCAGACCTCAAAATATTTCCTGACATGGCTTTTTTTTCCTGAAGTTTATTTTTCTAAATGAAAGACGAGCCTGACCTTGCAGAGGTCACGGATAGTCGAGCAGCTCTGTTGTGTCAGCGAGCTTGCCAAAACAACTGCGAGAGAGGAGGGGGAGGAAGGAAAAGCTGTTTCATGATTGGTTGGGCTGACACTGTTAGGGCTCCTGAGCAGGCTAAAAAATTCTGGGGGGACTATTTTCTCAACCAGTGCTTTAATTTGTACATCCAATAATATGAAGGTTTAAATAAACTATTTGATTTTTTAATGGATATTTTAGTATTAAGTGCTTGTTTCATTAACCTGTAAATACATCAGGCTCTGGTCACATAGATGGGTCTACAGTGAACAGCAGGGTATGAGTGAAATATGTACCACAATCACAGTGGAACCCCTGGTAACTCAGAGGCAGTACTGAGCTATGAGAGACAGTGCACACGGTGAACTATGGGATGGGAATTGCCAGGGACTTAATGATGCAATATCATGATACATCAGCCATGATATGACAGTACTGCGACTCTCTAAGTATTTTGACTAGTAATTTGGAATTAGATACAAATAAAAAAAGGTGTTACAAAGAGCACAAACGTTCCCCTAAGAGAAAATTTTGTGTAAACTTTGTTTGTTTCTTAATCATTTGGAGATTTAATTCAATTGAGACATTCATTTGGAAATTTAAACCCCACATTTATTAATTTCAAAGAAAAATTCTTCATAAAAAAATCACTTAAATAGAAGTATCATGTTGTATTGCAATCCTCAACTTGTGTGAATTTTTTTCCTCTGCCCACTGGTGAATTGGTTTCATGGCAGTGCCATCTAGCACAACAGCCGGGCCCAAAAGTAAATCACAAGTGTTGCATTGTAGTGTGATCTTGGGTGATTAATTAAATGAATGGCATTTCTATTTGCCACTGTTGTAGTTAGTGTCTCCTGGCCCTGTGGAGAGACCGCTGTGTACAGACTGCTCACCCCCATCCCCCTGATGAGACGTCATATGTGCAGGCCTGGTCAGGTAGAATGTGCTGAATCAGACAGCAATACTGACACTAGAGCACCCTGGAAAAAGGGCTGTCATGCAGACACTGCAGCCTCCCCCCCCCCCTCCTTTTTTCTGCTTTGATAGCTTTGACCTATACATTAGTCAAAGCAGCATTTTCAGCTGCTAAAATTCATTCATGATGATTGTGGATGTGCCTGATCGGCAAGTATTATGTAGGGGTGGGTCATAGGATTGGGATTATACTGTGGATTCCCACCTTGGTAGGTGGAGATATACAAGTGACAAGTGGCCTCTATGCAGACATTATAAATTACCAAAAATTTAAACGTCCCACTGAAACAATCTATAAGTCATATTTTATGTTCCAGCAACAATAAGTCACTTTTTCCACTTCCAAAGGCAGTCTAACAGTCATTTAATGTCCTGTGCTTTCACCAATATCCACTGTAAACTTGCAAATACAGAACAGCTTTCCTGGAATGGTCTTTTATTGCTTTGATGGTTATATTAAGCTTTCACTTCTTGTAATGGGTAGTTGTCGCTTCCATTTTTAATCGAATTTCCTGTTTAATTTAGTGACTAATTTAGAGCCATAGTATGGATGATGTTCAAATTGAAAGAGAAACAAATAATCTGATTAGATCTAGATAACGTACTTTTTAAAAACGTGGAACAGCTTACGCATCATCCGCATTTACCACATATGAAGCTAAAGATACATTCCTGACCCCCTTTCCTGACACTGACACCCTTTGCTCAATCAAGGAGGTTTGTGAACTTCCTTTGTGATGCAATTGCAGTTTCAACTCATAACTGATGATCATAAAAATGTTTAGAACATAAAAATGTTTTTACACCTTTAGCCTCCAACACTACAGTTGCAGTATTACCATGGATGTGAAAACCTAAAAGATTTATTTTATCTTGAATCTTTGAAATGTAGAAATATGAACAACGTATTCTTAAAAGTTGTTGCTGAGGGTCCCCGATGGGACCCAAGTTTTTGAATGTATGTTTCAAAGCGGTATTTACCTTAGACTTCAGTCTCTTGGTAGCAGCAACAAACTACTTTGGCAGTCCTAAATATTTTTCTAATAAAACAAACCTTTTGAAGGAGAGACAATTACAACGTAATTAATACATACAATCATGAAGGATTATAGTGTATTTAAGCACATAAGGCTCTTTTTGAGGTTATGATTTTTCAAATACTGTATTGTATTACTGCCAAAGCTTGACAAGTGCACTCAGAAGTAGCGATTGATAGTCACAATTTTGTTAAAATAATGACTTAGAAACAACTTGGCAGAGATTCTTTTCGTGTTACCTATGTTCAGTGATTTACCCTGTGTGTATTACAGAGACAGGGCTTTCACATGAGGAAATGATACACAGTCGTAGTCAACGATAAACAAGCAGCTAAAAAAACAATCTGACTTTTTCTACATTTGACACTCCGCTGCTAACAGGGAGCCAATGGCGTGATGCGTTATTTGGTATGTCTCCATTCGCTGGGCGGTAGTGACTGAGATGTGACCAATCAGGGGCTGGGTTGGTGAGTGGTACCGCGCTTCGTTGCGGCTAGAAGCGTGAGGACAGGCAGGAAAGCAGCTCTGATTGAGGTAAGACGGAGAAACAAGGCTGAATATGTAGCTAGCTATTTAATTTCACTGGGCACCGTTGTTTTGAATACAATGTGGATTTGTGTTTACAATAAACAAGCTAACTCACAGTGGGGTGAACGACGTATGGTGTCTTATTGTTTGAGAAAAATGCTGCGTAATATTGGCAAGCTAACATTGGCTAGGTATTTTTGTAGCCAGCAGACACATAGCAGGCTAGGTAGCTAGCAGAACATGTGGAGGCATTTAACTGAAGGAGAACCGGGGCGCCTGTCACAGGCTAGCTGGATGGCAGTGAACTGTTGTAGTTAACTCGTGTACTATAACAGGACGATTACCAGCTTAATTCAACCAATGTATCGATACGTTTTTGACTACTCCTGACTAGCCACTGTGCTACCGCACTGACTCATACAGAATGTGTGGCACCGCCCAAGATTTGTTTATGTGGGCATGGATAGGCCCAGTCGAGTCTTTTGCTAAGTCCATGCAATTTTAAAGCCGGCAAACACTCTTATGCATTGTAGGGCTTGCATGTCAACCTGTTTCATTGTAGGTATTACACTGCGATCTGGGCTGAATTAGCATAGCCTTCTTCTGGTGGTCTCGTTTGTTGATGAGGGTCGAGTTTCTTTTCTCTTCGTAAACAGTGCGCTCTTGCATTTGATTGGCTCAGAGGGCCCTTTATACCCACCGACATGCGAGCGCTGTTTGTCAGCGAGGAGAGGAAAAAAAAACTCACCTGAACTTGGAATGCGTCATTCGCGCAGCTCCGCCAAGAATGAGGCGTTTGAGTCCATCGAACGTGCTGTCGTTATTTTGAAAACAAGGAACTGTCGGTAGGTGACTGGATACGTTAACGGTCAGATAGCTAAATGAAGCCTTCACTCTAACCAATGAGTGACAGCAGAGCTAGTCAGCTAGCGTGTATTTTTCTGATGGATTCATAATCTGTCAAAGGAATTGATAACAAATCCTACAATTAAAAATTCAACAAGCTTGCCAGCTATCGCTAGATATATAACGTTACATTGACCCTTTAGTCAGTCATCACACTTCGCTTTTTAACGTTAGCTGTTTTAGTTAGCACTAGATAGATGATTTAAGCAACGTTTACTTTTAAACCAACGGTAAGGGCACGTACAGTTGAAATGAGTTCTTTGCTAACTACTTTAGCTACCTATATTTGATAAACTGTCTTGCTGGCAGAGATGCTCAGACGTCACATTATTCTATTTAGCCAGCTTGCTGTTCATTCAATCACAATTCTTTTAAAACTTCGATAATATCCCTACTAGAAAGTTTAAATCTGATAAATAGGTAAACAAGCTAACTAAACAACTGTCTAAGTATTGTAGGTATTTAACGTGTGAATATGTTGTGGAAATGAATATAGAGAATTATAAGTGAAGATAGTGAAAATGTGTGTGTGTACACACACATACTATTTACTTGAAATGGCTGGGAGGGCATCCTTAATTTTTCATTACGTGTCTGTGTGCATGTATCAGTGTTGGCTTCATCAATCCCTTCTTTTGCAGAAATCTGGGGCTGTTCTATAATGGAGGGAGACCATGGAGCCAGAGGTAACATCTGCACGTTTTCATTCCTTCAGCTGCTCTCAGTAATGAGTTGCGTTCAGTGACAGGCACGCTTGACTGGCCACCATTGTCCGTCTGGTCTTTGGACTTGTCTGTCATATTATGTTACAGAAATGGTAGAGGTGCTTCTAAAAATAGTTTTGCATCCTATGAGTCTGTAAAATGATTTCAATTTATGGGAGAGTACAGCACTGGTTGGACAGATATATTGGCCAAATAATGGGTTGAGACATGAAAAGATTCTGAATTTCTTCCAAAGCCATGACGTTCCCCCTCCGTGTGCATTCATCTTGGCAGTCTTTGTTTCAGAACCAGTGAAGCTTTGTCTCCGCTATGCTTTCTGTTGTGGCTCTTGACCAGAAGCAAGCAGCTGTTAGCTTGAATGAATGCAATTTGACATCTCAGTGGTGTTATACTCTGCTACATACAGGATTTGAATGAGTGTTAAACCTTCTAAAAGGATTCATTTGTGTTAATCGCCTTTTCACAGAGCCTCTTGGAGTGTGAATAGCCAGGAGAGTAGATACTGATAAGATGTTGGGTCTATTTAAACCCAGCCATGCTGTCTCATTCAGAAACGGTATTACATTTCTGTTAGCTTAATGCCTGTAAGTGAATGTAAATTGGAGCGGAGGGTGCATTAGGAGGTAAAAGCAGTAAATGTCACACATTTCAGTTTCTGCTCCTCTCTAGGGGCTCTTAGCGAAATCTCCCGAATGCATTTCAAAGTCGCGGCAGCGTGTGAGGCGAGCAGCAAGTGTTTTTCACAGCAGTGTTCGCCCAAAGGAATCCCCACCCTCCCGAGTTACCAAGAGACATACGCCATCCCTGCTGACTTCACTCCCCACAGAGGCTGTTTGTGACAACAGTTCTGTGCCTTGCAGGCACTTGAATTTCTTTGATAAATAACTGTGTCTCCTCGAAAACCGTAGGAATAGGGCAGAATGCATCCATTGTCCCTCAAGGAGCAGCCACTTAAATATTAATTGCATGCCAGCCAATTAGTTTTGATATCAGGTATGCGTACTTAAGTTTTCTGTGCCGTGCTCCTTGGCGTTTTATTTGCGCGGAAGCTTCCGGCACGGCCTTTGCAGAAGCTGTATCGAGTGTCATTCTGAAAATTTCATGAAGCTCCCAAATTTGCATCGCAAGGGAAAATCTCGCCGCTCTCCCCAGAGTGAGCAGACATGAGCCCGATCTCCCGTGGAGACAGATCCAGGTTTCGGTCCTCTGTTCTCAGCTAGTCGTGCGGATATCCACAGCTTAGCTGCTGTTTCCGTGGTAAGACTTAGAATGCAGCTTGTTGTCACTTTGTTTGGAGACTAAGTGTTTGTTGCCTCTCTGCTCGGTTTAGCTGCACTGAGTAGGTGGTGCGGTGGTTAGTGTGAAAAGGCATCGAGGTCTCGCACATTCAGGACCACATCCAGTCTTGGTATGTTACATGGTAGCTGTTTCAGAACTTGCGTCGGATGAATTTGTGAAACCGAAGCTGGAGTGTGATGCCAGAATTCCGCAGCTATCCTTTTGTTGTTTGCCCTTGATGTAGTGCAAGCTTGCTGTTTCTGGTTACTGGATGTGATCAGGAAGATAAGGATTGCTTTTCTTGTCTGGCGCGAACAGGTGGGGCAGACGATCAGATAATGCAGGTGTCCCAGGGCCCAATGGGGCTTCAGGACAGGCTGGACAGTTCATCTCACACACCCTCCACCATCATAGAGAGGTGAGCTATCTCAGGTCCATCTGGCGTATCCAGTGTATCTGCTCTGCACCAATGGAGCCTCATGGAGAAAGCTTAAATAAACTGAAACGAAATGATGATGTTTGCTTACCGTAGCTCTCAGGATGTGTCTGTATATCTGTATTTTATTGTGGGGGCTGTACATGTGAGCCCCCAAATGTATTTGCTTGCACTGATCCATGTTTTATATCCTCCCACTGTGTGTGTGTGTGTGTGTGTGTGTGTGTGTGTGTGTGTGTGTGTGTGTGTGTGTGTGTGTGTGTGTGTGTGTGTGTGTGTGTGTGTGTGTGTGTGTGTGTGTGTGTGTGTGTGTGTGTGTGTGTGTGTTTGTGCCTGTGCCACCCAGCTTGCCCAAGTCCGTAAAGAGAAGAGTCAACACTCTGAAACAGCTGCAGGTCAAGTGTGCCCACATAGAAGCCAAATTCTACGAGGAGGTGCATGACCTGGAGAGAAAGTACGCCGCCCTGTATCAGCCGCTCTTTGACAAGGTATGCCCCCCCCCCCGTGTGGTGTCCGATTCCTCCTCTGCACTCTGGCCCGGGTAACCCCCTGACATCTGACCTCCTGACAGAGGGCACCGCTCCAGTGCTATATTCAACGCCCCCCGGCAAACGAGCGGCCCGCAGCTCAGTATCAGCACTGGCTGTTTCCAGAGCTGGGGACATGCCCGGCACAGGGGCCCTGGCGTAAACAGGAGTCACACCTGTTTCAGCTTCTCCATGGGAACATTTCTGAGAGAGAGTGCGTGTGTGTGAGTGCATATGCAAGCACTCGTGTTTGAGTTAGTGCATGTGTGAGTGTGCGTGCGTGTGAGCGCGATAGTGAGTGCATGCTTGTGCGTGTATGAGCATGTGTGTGACATGTACTAGCTATTAGTGTAATGTACTCTTAGATAATGTTGTGCCGACTGAGTTTTGCTGTCCCTGACGGTGGTCTGTATGTGCCTTACGGCCAGAGACGAGACGTGGTGTCGGGAGCTGTGGAGCCCACAGATGAGGAGTGCGAGTGGGACAGCGACAGGGAGGATGAGGAGGAGCTAGCTGTGAGTACATCAGCCTGTACAGGTCTCTATCTGTATGTGTGTGTGTGTGTGTGTGTGTGTGTGTGTGTGTGTGTGTGTGTGTGTGTGTGTGTGTTTGTTTGTCTGTGTGTGTGTGTGTGTGTGTGTGTGTGTGTGAGAGAGAGATGCTTATCCATTAGGCCTGCTTAGAGCTGATCTATTACCCATGTGCAGCATTCATAAACATTGCTCTTCCTTGCACTTTAATTTGTGTGAAACTGAGACTGAGTTTGTAGAGGATTAGAGTGTTTCTGTAATTCCTCATTAGAGCTGAGTGTCTAATTACTCAGAGGTCAGTGGAGGTGAGAGTGTTTGTGTAACACCCTGTGAAGGTGAGAGTGCATCTGTAATTACTCACACATCAGAGTATGCCTGTCTGTATTTACTCTGTGGAGGTGGGGCATTGTGTCTGTAATTTCACAGAGGTCAGGGCAGGAGAGAGTGTGTCTGTAACACTCTGTATGAGAAAGTGTGTGTGTCAGTAGAGATGAGTGTCTGTAATTCTCCAGAGGCCAGTGGAGGTAGGTGGATGAAAGTAATTGCACACACCCTCCGCTCCACAGAGCAGTCCATGTGTGAAGGTGAGCGTGTGTCTGTAATTCTGTGGAAGTGTGTGTATGTCTTAAGTTCCCCCTGGAGGACTGAGATTGTCTCCAGGGATGAGTGCTTAGTGAGTGTTTTTCTTCAGGTCGAAGGAGGTGAGAACAGCTTGTCCGCAGTTTCTCAGTGGAGCTGAGTGTGTGTGTGTAATTGCTCAGTGGTTATAGGAGTTTAGCATTTGTGAGTTGAGTGAGTGTGTCTCATACAGCAGTGCAGTTGAGAGAGCGTATCTGTTAGTGGTCAGCGGATTGGTCAGCCATGTCTGCTTGTTCTCCACAGGAGGAGCTGAAGAAGAAGGCCACGGTGGAGGAAGGGAAGGAGGAGGCGGGCACAGAGGAGGACCCCAAGGGCATCCCAGAGTTCTGGCTCACCATCTTCAGGAGCGTGGACATGCTAAGTGACATGCTACAGGTGAGAATGGGCTCCCCCCTGGCCATGCCACAGGCCCTGGTCCTGCTGGAACCCCTGGCCATGCCACACGCTGGACCTGTCCTGCAAATTCCCTGCCAAGTTTGACCCTGTCCTGTAGTTTGAAAATTGTGTTACAGAATGATGCAAGTTCAAAAATTTACTTGCTGGTGGAAGCATGCATATTTTGGTTAAATTTTCAGACTTTCTTCTAAAATTATTGTCCACATATTGTGGTATACATTTTCTCATATATTGCAGATGTGATATAGCTGTCCTATCAGTAAAGTTACTGAAAAATTAATCACCATTGAATAAAAATTAAATTTAAAAAATTGTTAAATAATTCATTTTTGAGTGAATTATATTCAGACAGATGTGAACCAAAGTGCAAGGTACAGAAGCAAATTTATGTGAGAGTTTTATTAGGAAGCAGCATTTTATTTGAAAAGCAATACAGTGAGTTTATATTGTGAACTGGTGTGAAATTAACGGTAAATATATCAGCACTGATATGTGTGTGGGTTTAGCAGGATCAGATACTGTACGGTGCAGGTCAGTGAGCTGGTTTATTTGGGGCAGGAGTGACACCTAGAGGCTGCAGCCTGTATGTGCACTATGTTCAGCATGTTGTTACACAACGAAAAATTGTTGCTGATAAGAATTTATTGAAAGTAAGATTTTTTTCAGTGTTAATGTGCACATATTGAGTGTGTTAACATGGACAAGATTTAATTAATGACGCTACCAGATTGCAGTGTGGTGAGGTGCCCTTGCAGTTTGTGTAACTGTTTGTGTTTGTATCTTCCCGCCTCTCGCCAGGAGCATGACGAGCCGATCCTGAAGCACTTGCAGGACATCAAAGTGAAGTTCTCAGAGCCCGGAGAACCTATGGTCAGTGTGAAAACCTACATCAGCAAATGCTGTCACTAGGAAAGCACAGTGTCTGTGGATGTTTAAGTAGTCATTTGAAGGGCTGGTTCAGGGTTTTTGACACCACTGTATTTTTTTCTACTACAAGCATTGCTGCTAATTGATCGATACTAGTCCATGCCAGAGAAGGGCCTTCACTGATTAGCATGTTCCTCATTAGCCACTATGCTAGTGAACTAACATTTGATCCTTTTTCTTTGTTTCTGTCAAAGAACACACTGTTATCACTCTGCACTGCAACTGAGAAGGATTAAAATGAATGGTTAGTCTGGAAGCTTCCGTTGTGTTTTAGATGTGTGACTCTGTTGTTTTGGCTCTGTTCTTCTCCTCCTTTGATAGAGCTTTACGTTAGAATTCCACTTTGAACCCAACAGTTACTTCAACAACGCCGTTCTGACCAAGGTGTACAAGATGAAGTCTGAGCCCGACCCTGCTGACCCCTTCTCTTTCGAGGGTCCGGAGATCGTGGACTGTGAGGGGTGGGTGCCTTGAACTTAAGCCTATGACCTGCCCTTATTTCACTGTAAACGATGCTAGTGTTCTGTGTAAGAGCATCCCAGGGATTTTGCATTTAGGTGGTCAAACTCCAGTCCTGGAGGGCTGCTGTGTCTGCAGGGTTCCAGTTCAATTCGCAAACAAGATGTGCAGACTCTCTGACCAAAGAGTGACTGCCATTCCTCACTTCAGTTATGTGGTGAAACACTCTAAAAACTTGCAGACATGTGGCCGTCAGGACTGGAATGTGACATTCCTCATTTAGATATACTAAATGTTTGTGAAATTCGCAGCTGTTGACCTCGACCAACAGCAGAGCTTATTTCAATGTAGTTCATTACTTTTTATGAAAAATACGTAATGAATCTTTACTCATAATTGTATAAAGTTAGTTGTAATGGCTATAGAGATTTGTTTGAAGTAACCTGGTCTTCTCCCACTGCTTGGCCCAGCTGTGACATTGACTGGAATAAAGGCAAGGACGTGACGGTGAAAACCATCAAGAAGAAGCAAAAGCACAAGGGGCGTGGCACCGTGCGGACCATTACCAAACAAGTGCCCAACGACTCCTTCTTCAACTTCTTCAACCCCATCAAAGGTACAGCACATTTCTGCTCTCATTTCACACGGTGGTGCTGGAATACCATAGTCCTCCCGCTTAGTGACATGGAACTTCTGCTGTTTGTGTGTCTGATGTGAGTTTATAGGGTGTAATGCTTCAGTTCAGCCAGCAGGAGGCAGCAGCCCCTCATATGTGTGCAGTCTGTCTGGATCTTGCCAGTCTTGAGCTCTGTCACAGTGACAGGCATTTTTCAGGCCTCTCTCAGTAACTGCTTTCGTTTGGTTTTTAGGATATTTCACCTCTGTTACCCCCAACACAGTCATTCATTTTCCTTTAGACGCACTTAGTCCCAAGTACATCACGCCACTTTAGGGCTTTTCCGTTGAGGTTTCCAGTAAAGCATAGACACAGATATTAACCCTGGCAGGTTGCTATGGGCCAGGGGTCCATGCCAGAGACCAAACTGGGCAATGTTTGAAAATTGGTGACTTTCCTCCTGTTTACTGTAAAACATTATCCAACAAATAGAATGACCACAGGTAGGTACAGTGGCTAATGTTTAATAACACAGAAGTGTGCATTAACAGATCATACACTGATGGAAAACACATGATAAATAAGACCAATGACACAGCATAACAGATGGAAGACTGCAGATTTTAGGTTGTAATGGTAATGGTTATTGAGTCCTAAGTTCCACCATAATGGGTATATTGGTGACAGTGGGATGGGAATTGAAACTGAACTTGGGGGTGGGGGGGAGCAGGAATGCAGATACCAGAGGGAGGGCATGGAGTGTGACAGGACTGACGGACTAGTTCTGTAGGTTTGGCTCTTTTCCCGTAACGTCTGAAATAACCAGCCCCCTTTCAACTACAAGATTACATCACTGTCGCTCTAAGTATGTGGAAGTACCTCTCCACATTCCTGCTCTTCACATTCATTCACATCATTTTTTGGTCATTTTGGCTTTCGCTTTAGCTGTGTGATTTTCCCAAAGCACAGCAATGTCAACCTGCTTTGTTAAAAAGCACAGAGGTTTATTAAATCCTTTGACATAACTCCAGGGTGGGAAATTAGCACCAGCCAGCAGCCAAATGCTGGTAGAATATGAAAGTGGCTGGTAGATTTCAGACACAAAATAAAGATTTACTATTGAGTGGCTGGTGAATTTGAACATTTATCTGTCAGTGGCTGGTAGATGTTCACATTTTAGTGTTAATTTCCTACCCTGTAACTCCAAGATTAGATATGAAATCAGATTTCATCAGAAGGGGAAATCCTCAGCTCTTGTATTCCCATGCCCTGGCAGTGTGACCGCTCATTTGCTCACTCCTCAAATTCAAATTTTTAACGATCTGATTGGGCAAGAATGAAAGAAGTGACAGCGCCACGCCCATCACCTGAGTATGGGCGGGGCTCAAGGCTTCCTATTGGCTGCTAAGAATAGAGCCATAAAAGGCATCTGGGCATGGAAGCAGCGGAGTGCTGTGCCATTTGTCATTGAGTAACTCTGCTCACAAGCGCGCACACACACACACACACACACACACACCTCCTCGAAGAGACAGGAAATCAGGTGCCCGGGCCGTGTGCCAGCGTTCCTGGCTCGCTGAAGGGGAATTCTGACACGATCACCCCTGTGACACATATGAATGAAAAAAAACCCAAAAAGATAAGACTCCATAAAGCAGGTAACTTCAAATGCCTCACCTGGAGAAAGTGGAGATCAGAAACACACACAGAAAGTCCACTGTGTGCCCCTTAGCTCAGGTTTCTGCAGGTAGGCAACTCTGAGGTTGCCTGTGTTTTTTTTTTTAATTTATAAACTGTAGTTCTGGTTTTTAACCAGAAGTTCAATCCTCTGAGATCTCGATGCCAATTTCTTATCCCCAAACATCATTGAAAGTTAGGGCGGTCAGGTTTAAGTTAGCATTTAAAAACTGTTCAAACAATCTTTCTTTTTTTTTCTCATTAAATGGCCAATCGACATGAGGTCTATCGCCAAAGCTAAAGCTTTAGCAATGTCATTTTTTCAAACTTTGAGATTCAGTGAATGATTAGTACTTGAATAAATTCTGTTTTTGCATGTAGCTGGAATCCTCTCTGATAATCAGGTGCACAAAACAAATGTCAGGCCACTTTCCTCACTTTAAAAAAAAAAAGCATTTTCATACGCAGTTAACTTCTGTTCCGCAGGAATCATGTTCTCATGATAAACTTTCCCATGATTCTTTAGAACTGGGATTCATCGAAGTGCCATTTCCTAATTCTTTGGCTTCCTGGCCATGACGAAATAAATAGCAAAGACAAAGTAGCCAAATATGCCAGCTATGCGTAACAAATACTTCATACGCCTGTACTACCGGTAACGTCAGGCCACATGTTGCTACCCAGCACCCATGCAAACTTCTTTCAAAAAGAATCTTAATTAATGTTTCTGATGTAAGACCGAAGCTGTGCTTCATTATAATTGTGTTGCCATTTTGTTACCCTTTTTGTAGAGGAGTGGCATGAAAATAACCCATTGTACTGTACATGAGCGACACCTGACATGACAATAAATGTCACAGTGTATTTACGTTTATCCATCAATATTCAAATCCCTTCCTCCTGTCACAGTTTGAGGAAGTCAAGCTCATACTCATTTATGCCAGTGTTGACAGCCCTGTTGAATATCTGCTCGTCATTGCCATTCATAAAATCTGAGCGGATGGTGCTGAAATGTGCAGCAGGCTTAATTGGGGAGGGATGGGGAGGAATGCTGCCCTGCCAGCTCTGAGACTGTGGGAACCTGGAGACACCTCCCTCCTGTGCCCACGCCAGCGCCATTCATAAAGCACCTGAGCATACGCCAGTCAGCTGCGTGTGAGGTGCTGCTGCATTCACAGTGCAGCTAGCGGTACAGTGTTAGCGCCATTCACAAACGGCCTGGGTGCGATGTACCATTCTGCTGGTTTCACAGGGCCGTTAGCATTACCATTCACAAAGCGTCCTTCCATACACCAGCCAGCCTGGATGTGGTGTGCTGGGTTCACAGGGCAGTAAGCAGCCCTGTCACCCTCTCAGCTGGGAAAGGCCCGGGGGTCTAAGCCCCAGTGATGTCATGAACAAGCCCAGGCATGTAGCTGAGCATGGAGCTGTGATCTGCTGCAGACACCGCGGGGCACTCGGCCCTGAGACACGCCGCTCAGAGACACACTGGGGATCAGGGCCTGTGGGACGGGCTCTGAGCAGTCAAAAGGGCTTTGTGCAGGCCTGTCTGAGAACTGATGCTGCCTTCATGTGTACCGTTTTACTGACGGACTGATTGTTCTCTGAAATATGACAAGCAGTATAGTTGACATTTTTCAATGTCAAAACATGTTTTACAGCTGAGGTTGAAGGTTTCTGTGCTGTGTCAAAATGTTTGACTGGGCAGCACTGAAATGTACTTTTGGAGCAGAATTTCCTTTGCTCCTGTTTGTGCTGTAGAAAATAATTGTTATGAGAAATGCAGTCGAGTAACAGAGGCATTTATCTTTTTGTCTTTCAGTTTCATCTGATGGAGAGATGGTGAGTTACTGTGCATTCTGCAATAAGGTTTATTACTTTAACCATTACTTAGAGATCATACCCAAGTCTGCACGCATTTGAATTGAATTCAGCTTCTCACTTTGTCCGATGTCAGAGGTTCTGTTTCCCATTACGGCATGCACCATTGCTGTTTTGCCCTTTCATGTTCTGTTGACAAGAAGTCAGGAGTTCTTAGTTCAGGAAGTCTGTCCTGCTCTGGGCCTCGGATCTTAAACTCTAGGTGACATAATGACCCTCACTGTGTGAGTAAATGTGTTTTGCGTTGGTTTAACCCCAGGATGAAGACTCAGAGTTCACCTTAGCCACGGATTTTGAGATTGGCCATTTCTTCCGTGAGAGGATAGTCCCCCGAGCTGTGCTGTACTTCACCGGCGAGGCCCTGGAGGATGACGAGAGCGTGAGTCACACCACACTGCAGTATCACTCCACAGGAGGGACCTACTTTACTGTAGCAACATAAAATCAGTTTTACAGGCTCAAAGCTTAAGATGACCTTTTTAATTTGCACATGCATGCATGAGTGGATGACGTGTTTATGTGTATTTGTGCTGTTTTTCACTGCAGTTTGAAGAAGAGGAGCTGGAGGAAGGGGAGAAAGAGGTGAGGACAGCGGTCTTGTGCCATACGTGGGGGGGTGTAGTTACTGAAACTGGCTGTGTACAAACTGACTGCTTTCTTTGTTGTGTAAGCAGGACCATGAAGATGATGGTGATGAAGATGAGGAGGATTTCGAGCCCAAGGTCAGTTATCATAAAAAGCCAACATACCGTCTCCGACAGAGTGAAATGAGCAGGGAGTAAGAGGCGGTGGAGAATCACAGTTTAGTTTTGTTCATGATTCTCTGCTGTTTTGTGCTAATTCACGTCCTCATTTACTGTCATGATTTGCAGTTGTGGAGGTCCAGTTAAAGCAAAACCAGTTAAAGCAAAACCATCCATTTTATCCGTTTCCCTTCACTAGCCTGCATGCGTGTGGCTGTGTTACGGATCAGGGTTGAGTCACTGTGTTCTGTTGGTTTTGATTGTTATTGACGTTGTTTCTCCTGCTTGTCCTCCAAACCCCATACCTCCCGTTCCAGGCGTAATTCATTCACTCCATGCATTTATAGGTAAGGGAGAAAGACCCGTCCATCCCAGCTTCTTTCTGTCTTTAGCTCATCCTGCACTGTCTCATTCACACTCACTCTTCCCTCTCTCTCTTAATGAGTCCTAGCACATAATCTCCAGTGCCTGGTTGAGAAGCAGACTAATCCTCTGTAGTTTCTCTTGCTGTAGTTTCTGTAGCCTCTTCTTGTGTGTAAAGCGAGCTGTGAGTGTTGGGTACTTCTTGGTGCTCCTGTAGCTTGGAGCTGAGCTGGGTCAGTCTAAGCCTTGGGCTGTGTGGTTCTGGAGAGCCGCAGGGGGGCTGCTGTTTCCTCATTTAAGTCCGCTGCCATTTTTGACCCATGTGAAGTGAGTTTATTGATTGACTTAAGTGTCTGAGAACACAGATAAGAGTAAGAGCAGAAAAGCTGAATACCTGATGGCTCTCCAGGACCAGGGTTGAGGGTCTGTTTTATTTGCCCATGACATGTTTACCTGGAGCAGTGAAATAGCAATAGTGGTCCCATACGATCAGACAGCCCACACTAACCTTGCGCTAACAGCCCCCTGCTGGACAGAACCGGGTATGACAGGTCACTGAGGTGCCCTGCCGATGTGCTCTTTCTGTCTGCTCATATATCCGTTTTTCGCTGTCTGTGGTGGAATGCATTCCTACTCCAGCTCCCCTAACGTCCTCTCTCTCTCCCCTCCTTCCACCTGCGCCCGGATCCTCTGGCTTTGGCTGGCGCATGGAGCTAACCCTTAGCTGTTCTCTCTCTGCCGCTTCCAGAAAGAAGAGCCCCAGCCGGCCGAGTGCAAACAGCAGTAGTGCGGGATCCCCCGCCACCACCATCCGTCTAATCCACACACTCCCCAAGGCCTGCAGCGCAAGCCCAGCAACTTTCACCCACACACCGACGGGAAGACAGGCTTTCAACGTGCATGACCTTCTTTTAGCCCCAGCGTTCTCTCTTTAGGTTCTGTAAAGATGTGCTCGGAGACGTGACTACAGTACTGTACACGAGACGTGCAGATGGGTTTCCGTTCGCAGAAGCAGCGTTCTCTGAGCGCGCTCGCCCTCCTCCTGACCTGTCATAGGAATCTTTTGGACAGCCCAGAATGTCACAAACGAATCCGTTTTAGGTTACTCAGGGTTTTTTATGCCATGAAAACAGCGTGTGAAAGTCTAATGCAAAACTGTTAAGAGCTAATGTGCGATACTGGGGTTGCCTACTTAACCAATGTTTTTGTTTTTGTTTTTTTTTTTTTGGTCTGTTAAACAAAAAAACCTTTTTAATGTAAGTTTCACTTATTCAGAAGTTATTTATTTAGTTTTTTTAAACTGGTTTGAAGTATGTGTACTCGTTCTGTGTATGATAGCTTGATGGAGCTGTGTATGCGCGTACATGCATGCGCGCGCGTGTGTGCACATGCGTGCATGCATGTGTGTGTACGTGTGTGCGCGTGTGTTTGTGTGCATGTGTGCGTGCATGTGTGTATACGTGTGTGTGCGCGTGTATGTGTGTGCGTGCGTGTGTGCGTGTGCACGTGCGTGTTTCTGCTGTAGGAAAGACGCCCCTGGATACAGCCCCACCAATGCTGTCCTCCTTCTAATAGTCCCAAGCACTTGCTTAATAAAATGAAAATGTGTTTATTGCCAAATGGATTTTTCCAATCAAAAATCACAAAGGGGGACAATTTCCCCATAACTTTTCTCATGTCACAGTCATTTTGACTAGACAGCAGATGGAAATGTGGTTGAAACCATGGCGACAGTATGTTTTTCTCTTTGTTTGATCACTCCCCACCTCTTAATGGGGCAGCGTGTCAGAGCGCCACCTAGTGCCAGGTGGTTCTGTCATCCTGGCAAACTAGTCGTTTAACACCAACCAATCAGAAACTTGGGAGTTTCAGTGGCGCGATTTTTCCCACATGGAAAAAAAAAAAAAAAAAGCTGCCCTCGTGTTCTCCTGTAAGCCCATTTCCAACACCACACAACTGTGAGCTTCACAAATCCAATGACAGCCAGACGTAGCAGATATTTTTGTTGCTCGGGCGTGTGTAAATGAAAGACATGCTCCTGGATCGTCCAGTGGGTCAGGTACCAAACCACGCATCAACTTACACAGTAACAGTACACATTTGTCCTTTTGAATGAGGGCCTTTGCTTACCAACGTCAATAGGCTAGGTCTACGAGCCACATCACCTCTGTAGACAACATGAAAGCTCTGGTCCTGCCTTGGCCTTCAAGGTTTGTTACTCAATACGGTGTTTTCAATTTGTACAAAACAGTTAGGATATTCTATTAAACGTTGTGCAACATAATAACCTGTCTCTTGTGTTTTGTCGCCACTGTTTGCTGTGTCACTGTCATGAAGCCTATTTGGCTTACATTGAAAATTTTAAATACCGCGTCAAGGAAATTGCAGTCTCTTGCAGATTTTCAGATGACAACTTTCTCCTAGCATGACCAGGTAGTCTATCAGCAAAAGCCTTTGCGAAAAGGCGCATTGTCCAAACGGGTACCAAACTGAACCATTGCATTCAAGTTAACAAACATGGACGCAGAGGCGCGCAGAGCATCACACAAAGGAACAATGGGGCACATTTAGCTCGCGTCTGCCGATTGTGAGCTGCAGCATTAATTATGAACGTCACGTTCAGCATGTCGTGAATCTGGAATGCGAGGAATGGGATGTTGACACGACGCTGTCTTCAGATGCCAGCGGCATGTTTACTGTACCAGACGGAATCTGCGCTGGAATCTCAGGGACGTGAATAAGACCCGGTAATGAGTTAACCTGAGTCCTCTGTAGTGCCGAAACACGCAGACCGGCCGCAGCACTTTCTCCACCCCTACCATTGACAGGTGTTCATGAACGGCGGTGAGAAAAGGGCATAAGGCTGCACTCAGCTCCAGCTTCTAACGTCCTCTCTTTCTCCCTTCCTTCCACCTGCGACTGAGCTACTCAACTCCAGGTCCTGAGGGCCGTACGGTATGCAGGTATTTGGTCCAGCAACACTGCACCATCTTATTGCAACATCAGGCGGTGTAGTGTGTGGTTGGAGCAAATAACTGCAGACACTGTAGCCGGTCAGACCCTGGAGTAGTCCTGGGTTGGGGGGTATGGGTGTGTTGGATGGAAAGGGAATGTTTCTGACCTACAGGTTGTGCGCCCTCCCGTGTCTGGTGTGCAGTCTCAGCACAGCACCCAGCTTGTTGCAGTGAAAGGAAGTGCTTTGTGGGACTGAAGTGGAAACGGGGCATTCCATTCCCACAGGACCCTGCGGTAGGCCAAACCATCCTGCTGCTCTGTGGAGTTGCACTATCCTGTGTGCCGGAGTCTGCCCACAGGAAGCTTCCGGAAAACGATGTAGAGCTGCCGTGTAAAAATAAGCCTGGTTGTGTTCGGGAAGAGTTGGTGGTTCTCCGAACATTCAGAAACTATGCAGGAAAATGCTAAACTAATCTACTCAATCAGAGCATCCGGCTGCATGCTACCTGTGGTTAGTGAGCTATACCGTAGCCTGCTACTTGTGCCTCTGCTACGAACGAACAGTAAACTCCTGTGATATAAACATTAAACTAAATATTACAAAATACACAAAGTTAATCCATCTGAACTATGTTTTTGCTTCACCTTTAAACAGTAGATCTTAAGACACAAGGACGTGGCAAATTGTGCCCTTTTTGGCAGAAGGTTTATAATGTCAATGCTAACATCCCAACATTAATGTTTACACCTCCAGAAAGTCAGTACAGCACTAATTAGACCTGGATTTACAGATTACTAATATAAACATTTATCTTCCTGGAGACAACCCAAGTGCGTGAAGTGAGACGGGCTGAAGCCAAATCTCACATCACATCGCCTAGGTGACCGTGCTGTAGCAGAGCAGGTATAACAAGGCATCAGAACTCTCAGAGGGCACACCTGTATGCCTATGTGAGCAGATGCATAATGGAGAGTAAGAACAGAGTACAAAGGCTTCAAAGGAAAGTGAGTTTTCTATCTTTTTTTCTATTAAACCATGTTGAATTGTCAAATAAGTTTTCTAATTGACTATAAAATACCCTCTTTTTGTTTCTGGTAGGAGTTATATATTGTGAGTTATATATTGTTATATATATGAGTTTCTATATTGTGTCCCTTCACTTACCATGAAAGAGTGCTCACGAAGGCAATGTCAGAGAATCAGGTTCTATTGGCAGATTTGTGTGTTGTGGTTTTAATATAGCCAAATTTAAAAATGTTCAAATCCCATGTTGTAGCATTACTTAGTGTCGATGCTACGTTCAGCATATTCAAAGAAAAAGCACACGTTTAGTTTGTTGTAAAGCAAGAAGAAACAATGAAGGAATTTCCCTTGTTGGTAACTGGTATTTGATGAAAAGGTCACGTAGAGGCCTATGATTCCATGCTGAATAGATAATGTGGGTCAAACGTCGAGGGTTACTGTAGGCCTAATTTCACTTGCGTAAGGACTGGAACATGTCTGTTCAGTTGTGCTTTGGTGACTCCTCTTGTCACGCACTCTGTGGGAGTGTGTAAAGACAGAGAGTGTGTGTGTGTGTGTGTGTGTGTGCCTGTGTGTGTGTGTGTGTGTGTGTCTGTGTCTGTGTGTGTGTGTGTGTGTGTGTGTGTGTGCCTGTGTGTGTGCGTGTGTGTGTGTG
>CM040741.1:3255000-3277500 GCA_022829145.1 Albula goreensis | reverse complement strand
TGTGTGTGTGTGTGTACGTGACATTCAGCAAACATGCAGTAGGTGAATGTTTGCTGGCAGTGCATCAGTGCGTGGATACAGATCATTGTAATCTGGGAGAGGTGAAGCTCACCAAAGTGAAGAGATCTCTCCCTCTGAGGAAACTAAAGTGTAAAGAAGTGGGAGACACTCAGCTTTGGGGGAGGATGAGTCGACCTGAGTCACTTGTTACCCTGGCAACAGAGCGGAGGTGAGATTATATTACGTTTAGGCCTAGCTTTCATCCAAAGTGACACACAGAACTTATTTTTTTTGTACATGTAATCCATTCAGGCAGCTGGATATTTTTACTCAAGCAGTCCAGGATAAGTACCTGGCTCAAGGGTGAAATGACTGTGCCCCACCTGAGAATTGAACCTGTAACCTCTGAGTTTAAGGCCCACATCCTTTCACCATTATAATGCGCTGCCAAAGGTGCTAACTTGGTTGATATTACGCGTTGGGACTCTGAATAGGGAGATTATGAAACCAGAATGAAACAAAGGCCTCTTTTACGGACCGAGCGTGGGCTGAGGATCTCTGCACAGCGTCCAAAGCATTCGTCTCCAGCTCCAGAGATTCAGTGAAACAATCCCACACAGAAATGTGCTCCGTCTCGCCCTGATTCCCCGTCACCACGGCAGCAGATGTTGGCCTTGGCAACCGGGCTGAAGGAAAGCTGTCTGTCCAAGGTTAGTTTGAGATGTTCACGAACTTTAGATCCCTGGAAAGTTGCCTTAGTTCAGCCGAGGGGGAGGTCATCTGTTTCCTGGTCTGACGGTACAGACTGTAACCGAAAATTACAAGAGAATCACAAAATCTCTGCTGGGGGAAATCACCTTGAAAAAGGGAGGCTGCCCCCTCACCACACATTTTCTTCTATCTCTTTGGGAACACTTTGTAATAATGATGATAACCACCACCTTGAACTTGAGCCAGATCACACTGTAGTCTAAAAGAGGTACATAACTCGTGTTTGGATGTTGCTGTTATTTTTCCATCATTTTAACTGACTTGTGTTTCTGGCCTTTTCTCAAATGGCAGAGCTATTTTAATTATGCTTATACAGAAGAAAGACAGATTTTGTCTTTTCTGGGATCCTTGTATTGTACAGACCTGAGACATTATATTTCTAAGGAAGAAATACATATTTACAAAACATTTCTTCCGGTTTGGACGATTCCACGTTGTTGTCATGCGAGAGAAATGTGACTGTGCAGCAGCAGCTGAGAAGACTGAAATTCCTCATCTGTGTTTCTTATCTGGACACGCTAGATTCCATTCCACACATTTGTCAGGCTTGTTATGAGATGTTGAATGGCATTGGTTCAGTTATGTCCCATATATCACCATATATGCTATTACACTGTCATTGACGGTATTGCATTTCTGAGTTAGAACCAGTGTGGAGAAGTGAAACTGCATTCACTTTTTTTTACCCGTGGTGAGTTCACAGACTTCAGTAAGTTGCAACATACCTTTTGCTGTTAGTTCACCGCAGTAATATTAGAGAAATTATGTAATTAAGACAACGTGTTTCAGGTCTCCCTGTCTCCCTCAGTTTTGGTGTTACTGTATGCAGTGATGTAAGCACTCGGAGCCTAATCTGGGAGAGCCGATTGGACAGGTAGGACTTGCAATGTCACTATAGCAATAGCTCTGTGTTCTGAGAGCAACAGTCAGGTGGGGTGACTGTTACACGCACAGCATTCTGGGAGCTTTGTGTCTGAAGCCCTGAGGCCTACATTGTCCTGAGGTGCTGATTGGCTGGAGAAATGCACTGTCTATCCAGACTTGCCCGGTAACAGGAGTCACTGACTGGGTGAGAGAGATGCACAGGTAACGCAACCCCAAGCCAGGTTAATCTGTGAGTGGCTTTGTCGTTTCGTAACCACCCTTTCACCAAACGGCAACTTTCTGTTCTTCTGTCAAAGCCACTTGTTTCTGTTTCCCACGGTCGCTTTGCCTGCCAGACATAGCGGAGGCTTATCAGAGCAAAGCTCAGGACAATGCCTGAATAACTCCTGTGGCTCGTAGCATGCGCCGGCGCAGGAACGCAGCGGGCATATGTGTGTGTGTGTGTGTGTGTGTGCATGCCTGTGTTAATGCATGAGTGTGAGTGCATGCCTGTGTTAATGCGTGAGTGTGTGTGTGTGTGTGTGTGCATGTGTCCGTGTTTGAGTACTTATGTGTGCCTGTGTGAGGGTGTGTGTGTGTGTGTGTGAACGTTTGTGCATGTGCTTGTGTGTGTGTGTGTGTGTGTGTGTGTGTGTGTAGTGTGTGTGTGTGTTTGTGTGTGTGTGTGTGTGTGTGTGTGTGTGTGTGTGTGTATGTGTGTGTGTGTGAGTGCAGTGTGTATGTGTGTGTGTATGTGTGTGTAGTGTGCGTGTGTGTGTGTATGTTTGTGTGTGTGTGTATGTGTGTGTGTGTGTGTGTGAGTGTGTGTGTGTGTGTGAGTGCATGCGTGTGTGTGTGTGTGTGTGTGTGTGTGTGTGTGTGACGTGCCTCTGTGTGCATTGCAGTTAGGGGCGCAGAGCCCCCCCGTTTTAAAGAGGGTGAATCTGGGTTCTATATATAAACAGGCGGACAATGGGGGTCGCAGTGCGGAATGCGCCGGATCTGGGAGGCTGTTGACATTTAGCGGAGAGCCTGGCAGGGTGGTGGTGGGGGGGGATGTGGGGGGGTCAGGTGACAGCTGACAGTTTCACTGTGCTGTGTGAAACATCTTGGCCTGTCACCTCACAGAGACACAGAGCAGCACGGCCCAAAGACTTTCATCTGAACACAAACCCGAAGCCTCTACATTCTGTCAGTGGAGTGTCGCCAGCGTCGTGAACGAATCTTGCTTCTCCATTCCTAACATTTTTTTGTTTGATATTTGAATAGAGAATTGACTTAATTCCTTGTGCACTCTCAGTGTTTCTGGGTTATATAATTTAAATTAATATTTAATATTTCGTATTATTTGATGAAAACGTTGCAGCTAAGTTCCTGAAACCAGAAGAGTGGTTGGCAGAGAAACACAATTGCTATAGTGTTTTATGTACTGTGCAAATTTCCCAGTCCCTTGGTGGGAAGGACATTTCAACAAAACCTTTGAGTTCTGATAGTGGAATAGCTGGAAGGGACAATAAAAATACTTTGACATGAAAAGAAACTTTTACCACACCTGAGATGTTTTGTGTTTTGTATACACGTTGCTTTAATTTAGCTTGTCAGGGACAAAAGAAATTGTACTTTCATTTTCTTAACATTTAAATTAGGATGAGTCAGAGTTAAGTTTTACTGAATTAGAGATCAGGAAGGAAAACCTACTAATGTGGGAATCCATTCAAGATTCATTTCCATAATAAATGTTATGACAAATAAAGAAAATATGAGCCACCCACTCTTTTGTAAACTACCTAACATGCAAAGATTAATTAATCACTCAGTTTCCTGACAGGTAAATCACGGGATCAGTCATAAATCACTCAGCTTCACTCAGAAAATGGTGCCACAATCTCCCTGACTCTGCTGAAACCCAAACTGTCCAGACCTGGGTATAGGAGCAGTGAAGTCACTCTTCACTCCGCGGTCTCTGCGCCAGATCTGATTTTAAAAACGGATGCGGTTCCTATAGTGGCCTGTTGCCATGATCACAAGGGTGAGTATGCTACTGACTGGCGTGTCGGTTTTTCCCCTCAAAGGTGATATTCACTGGGATGTGGCCTTCAAAACGCCTTTGATGGGGTCTTTACAGCCGTAGAAACAAAAGGGGAAGTGGAATGGAAGGAGTGTCGGTCTGAATCACCCTGAATCAAGTCCTTGGCGGAGCCTTAGGTAAACTGTGTGATTCATGTGAGCATGAGCGAGGCGCATTTATTGCGGCGTGTTCAGTGTGACTGATTCACGGCGCAGATAGCCATGTTGCAACTGAAAAAGCCCTGATCACCACTGGGAATAAACGGGTCACAAAACGTTTAACAGAATGGTGCAAGCTCTTATCGCCACGGAAACATGTGACTCACGCGCTTTGAAGAAGGGTGACATTCCGTTGTGGTGGAATGAATCGACAGTTTGGAGACTTGAGGTTGTGAACCTACCATTTCAGATTGTACATGCCCATAGCCTATCTCTGTCCCTCGATGTTTAATTTATAGTAATAATGAAAACAAAACTGTGTTCTCTCCACACACACTTTCAACCACACTTAACGTTGTTGTGCTCTTCATGTTTTTCTTTTTTGTGTGTTGTTTTGCAGTTTTTGGATTTGATGCCATTGCACCTGTTGCTGGACTTGTGCAATTCCTGTAGGCTGCTTTGAAGTAAAAACGTGTGCCAAATCGTGCTTTATCTCTCTCTCTCTCCCTCCCTTTCTCCATCAGCGTTTCCCAATATATGGGGTTAGTGTAATAGGAAATCATACCATTCTGTACCTGTCAGCGCACCTGTCATCTCTCACCTGTGTTGGGCTAAATGGGCAGGTGACTGTGCAATGCATGCAAATGACACAATGCTATTTGAATTAGGAGTGGGAGAATGAGAACGGCCAACACTGGATTTATTTTCTGTTTGATTCTCTTTGATTCTGTTTTAAATTAAATCAGTCATTTATGATTTCTCTTCTCAAAAACAATTCGCCATAACATTTCGAAAGCTTTCTGGACTTGTGAAAGTGTGGGGTAAAATGCAAAAAATGCAAACGCTTTTGCTTTCCGGTAAATCGTCTTTGTTGCAGTAAAAGGCTGTGTTGATAACGGGCAGTAAAACACAGCGGAGGTCTGTGAGGACTTCCATGCAGAGCCGGTGCCAGCGTGGGCCTTGGCAGGGTTCAGGCCCGCATGCGGCCACTCCCTGAGGGCTAACGCCTCTGTCTGTGCTGACTCACGCCGCAGAAATCTGGCCTGAGGATCTGCGTTTCCCCGGCGATGGAGAACACACCCTCCTGCAGCCCGGTAACGGAGGACCCGGACAGACCGCCCAAACAAAGAGCAGAGAGGCGCCAGCAGCCACCAGCCTGAGAGGGCCTGGAGGGAGTCATACAGGCCGAGTGTCTCACACACTGACACACACACACACACACACACACACACACACACACTCACTCACTTACACACACACTCACACACACACACATATACACACACTCACTTACACACACATATACACAAAAACACACACACAATCAACTCCTTTTGCACACACACATACACACACACACAATTACAGACACAAAAAAACAAATACGCTCGCACATACACACAAACACGGTCGCACACACACACACACACACACACACACTTACACAAACACACATAAACACATTCACAAATAAAACAACCTACACAAACAGACTTATACGTATACATTCTCACACAGTCACTCACACTCATGTGCACATACACAAACCAACACACCCACACCAACACACACACACACACACACACACACACACACACACTCTAATGGCTCGCTGAAATGCTATGGGCGTAGGAGGTATTACTAATGGTTTACATTTTCATTAATTTGTTTGGTTTAAGCACATAAACTTCCCCTTAAATGCAATTCAGCTGTGAGTCACACGTCTTAAACAGCGTTTACATCAAAGCGCCTGGAGAACGGTCCTGATAACGCCACTCTGATCTGTAAGAATAGAGTCCGTTTCTCCCACTGTACTGCCCTGTGTCTCCTTTGCCCCACTGTGGAGTTAACACCTGGCTGAAACAAGCCGGAGCCTGAGGCCGACCCAGTGTGGCACCACAGCTTGTTAGCTACATCACCCTTACCCAGAGCTGTGACACATGATCTCACACTGAATCCTGCCAACATTGCAGCAACTTAAAAATGTATCCTCTCTATTGTCTATACATGTTTCATTTTATATTCATGCATTATTTTCGTTTAATCTGAGGCTGAATCCATGTTAGGTGTTTGTAATGATCTGAAGCTGAGACAGAGTGTAAGGTTTTGCAGTGTTTACAGATGGTGTGCAAGACTCTAAAATGCTCTGAAGCTTAAAAGCACTTAAAGTGTGTGAAAACTTCTGTAATGTTCTGAAGCTGAAACCACGTGTAAATGACTGTCATGCTCCATAGTTCATGTGTTCCTGTTCCATTAGCTTTCTCATCCCATCTATATGTGTCTCCAGCTCTTCCTGTCCGCACACACTCTCTCTTCCTGTCCATCTGTACACACTTGTTGTCCATATGTGCGCGCTTCCAAGGGACTTGCTTGGTCAGGCTCCACTTCAAAAAAAGAAACAGAACGCTGCGGTAGGGCTGCTACGTCAATAAAGATTATGTATTTTGCGCAATGAAAATGAGGGGGAATGTGACAGATTTGTTTAGCCGTAAACAGGTGGACTTGAGCAACAGCAATTACGCACATGCTCTGTTACCATGGAGCGTGAGTAAGGTCTCAGAGGAGCGAACCTCGCGGATGCCGTGCTCAGGCCGCAGGAGGGCCGCGGATGACGGCCGAGAGGGCACCCAGGGGACAGTGTGCGGCTGAATTCCAATGGATCCGCGGGCTTTCTCTGTTCCACGCAGCCCGGGGAAGACACAACTGCGCCAAGACCCAGTGACTCAGAGGGACCGGCACGGCGGGGGAACTAGACAGTGAATGTGGGCATCGTCTCTCTCACCCTGACCACAGATTTCTCCTCTTCCTCTCCAAACGCACTGAGTCATCCTCGGCTCTCCCTCCACGGGCCTACGCACGCGCCCAGATGGCTCCTTCCGTCAGCCGCTATTAGACAAGAGCAAACCAAAAACACCCTGCATGTCCCTCTGTTTACTGTATCAGTCATGTTTAGTCTGGCTTTGTGTCACTCACTCATCCTGGATCCTGCACCGCACCGATTCATTTGGAGGCTAAGCTACAGATCATTTTTATCTGACATTTATTTCATAGCTCTTATCATAAACACAACCGTTTATAAATGCATAAACAATAAATAAAAGAGTTAATTTATTTATTTATTTGGGCCAGAGCTCTCTTCATCCTCTGGTGGTTTCCAGGAATATCTTTTAAAATATGACCTCCATTTAAAATGTTACTTTCAGCATTTAGCAGATTCCCTTACCCAGAGTGATTAACACAGCCTACGTTTCTGCGCACTACACATGCATTTAGATGAATGTTCACTGAAGTGAGACAGGGTATCAGGTTAAGGGTCAGGACAGCAATGCTCAACAATGTGAATCAAAACGGCAACCTTTGAACTGTAAGGCTAAGTCACAGGTAATTATCGTAAAATGCTCGTAACAGGTTATTGTCTCACATTAATCTATGTTTAAATGTATCTGTCTCTATCAAACAAACATTAAATAAATAAATGAGGTTACTCATCAAACAACTGGCTTTAAGTATAAACAGTAAAGAAATAATCGGTATACAAACGCATTGTGTATTGTGCTACTTAAGCCAACAATGAGAAAGTTTCTCAGATGGTTCTGCACAAACGTTTTTTCTTTTCTTTTCTTTTCTTTGCCATTGTTTGCACTGAAGCGTTAGTCATTGTTTAGATGTGCCTTGAGTCCAAAGCCAGGGATGGCATGCAGTTGTCAGTGCTAAAGAGAAAGCCGCGGGTTATTTATAGTGTTTCGTTCCAACGGCGGCGGTCGTTCATGTTGGATTAGATCGGCGCATACCTCACGCATGGATTCATGCGCGGATGGACATGTTTCCCTTCGGATGTGTTGGACTTTTCAGTGAAAATATGCAAATCAGACACATTGAGGTTTCGGGGTGGTTTCTGGAAAAAAAAAAAAAAACCTTACACTACCGGCGTTGTGAAGGAGCTAACCCAGAGTGACAGGAGCTCCAAGTTAAACACAAAACCAGCCCGAGCCTAAAAAACCAACCAGAGGAGGGCAGAGAGACGGTTGCACCACATTTTAGGGGGTCCAAGCAAGGCCTGAATGTCTTACTGAAGGTATGAGACTGTGGAAGCAAAATGTCCTCTCAATGACCGTAAGCGATGCAGCAGAGGGACTGAGGCCTACACCAGCAGAGCTGCAGGCTCGGTCGCCTCTCATCGCTACTCAACACTCAATTAATCAATTATGACAGCTAATCACACCACTAATTCACTTCACTTCATTTCTCCGTGAGCAGATGGCTGCTGAACTTAACTTGGAGGCTTAACCTGCTCCCCTCAACTGAACCTGTAAAGAAAAATATTGATTGTTTTTCTCAAAGAAAATGTCTAAATCTTGAGGTTCCAATAAAAGCCTTTTTCCATCAGATTGGGTAGCAGTCATTACCCTGTGTTCCAGCTCTCTGAAAATAACCCAAATCAGATAAACAGGCACACAGATAAACAGGCACACAGTGTTTTTTGCTTGCTTGTTTTTTCTCCCCCTGAATCCAACAAGCTGACCTTCTTACACATATTTTAATCTTGATTAAAATAACTAACCTTGTTTTTTCTAAAAAAAAAAAAAAAAAAAAAAAGATTAAATAAATGTTAAATAAAAAAACGGAGCAAAACACATCACTAACATGTCAACTACCACCACAACAAAGTGTAAAAATAACACTGGCTGAGAAAAAAGATGCTGCTTGGGACAGCAGAGTAAATGTGGACCCCACCCCCAAACACATGGTAACATCCCAATACTCAGAGCTCAATCATCCTCACAGACACGTTTTATCCAACCCCAGGGTCTCACAGTTACTAAAATCATCAAACAATTCAGACCTTAGCGGTGAGGCGGGCCTTGAATTGGGCTGAATAATAATCCAAAGGACTCTGTGACTCTGCAGGAAAAAGGGCATTTTTAATAAAATCTCAGGGTCAAACCCTAACTCCAGTGCGGGTGGGCGTGTAAAGGAGCACCACTAGGGGGCAGTCTTTTTAAATCTGCAGAAACAATATAGCTTTGTGTCAGTGAGCGAGATGGAGGGGCATGTCCATACATGTGTTAGCTCTGGTTTTGTTTCACTCCGATCCGAAAAGGGAAAGGAAAGGTTGACTTACTGTGGCTGGTTTTGTTGTAAAGGAATCATCTTTGGACAAACTCAGTTTCAATTATTTTTCAAGAACAAAATCAAGTCAACAGTGAAACAGACAACATATCATACTAAATGCTTTCTAGGTGTTTCTTGTGATTTGTGATTTACCCCACCTAAAGTTTGAAAAACATGCTATTTGACAACAACCTGTAGTATGTAAATACATAAATATATCAAAGATCTTGGGGGATTAAATGTGTGGTTTTAAAAAATGTTGCAAATGCATTGTGATACAGAAATGGACAATGCAGAACACTCATATATAAGTCTCATTGCATATAACAAGTTATAGAAATACCCAGCACATGTTCAATTGACCAGATGTTTGTCCAGGTGAGCTGATATTCATTACAAATTATGGGAGCTATTACTGAAGTGCTTACATGGCTGTGTTAAACTGAGGGAATGTTTCCCTGTCATGCATCTGAAAGTTACCTTTCTGGGAAATAAGTAACCTGCCTTTACTTCGTTCTTGGCCAGCCCTTCCACCCACACACCGCTTCTGTGTTAGTCAAATCACTGGTGATGCGTTCCCCTCTGGGAGGTGACGTCGACTGGGAGTGTTCAAAGGCATCTGACTATAAAAGTCCTCTTCTCCTCACACTTTTCATTCATATTTCTCTACCAGGACTGTCGCGCACGCGCTGCGAAGCTCCCTGTCCCGGGACAAAGCTTGAAGAACGAAACAGCCGACACTCGGAATATCTGCAGAGTACCCCAAGTCTCTCAAACTTCATTACAAGAAACTTAACTATTTAAGAACAAAAAAAAAGTCAAATCATGAAAATGTCGACGACCGAGATCTCCAAGGTTCTGAAGGAAGGAGAACTGGAGAAGAGGAGCGACAACCTGCTCCAGTTTTGGAAGAGGAAAGTGTGCGTGCTGACCACAGACAGCCTGAATATGTACGCCGACAGCCAGAAGAAGACCAAAAGTAAGGAGCTGAAACTGCAGTCCATTAAGAAGATTGACTGCGTGGAGCGAACGGGAAAGTTCGTCTACTTCACGATCGTCACCACGGACGATAAGGAGATTGACTTCAGATGCTCCGGCGAAGACAGCTGTTGGAATGCAGACATCACAATGGCCCTGATCGACTTCCAGAACCGAAAAGCCATTCAGGATTTTAAAACGCGACAGGAAACCGAACGAACATCTCCCGGTCCACAAGAGAGGCGGCTGGCCAGGGCTCCGTGAACAGAGCCGACCAAAATCCCGCGGATGTCATTGGTGAGTTGGAAAATGAGCTGTCTTTCAGACCAGTGTTAAATATGTTATCATGTCGTGATAAATGTTATATGCGCAAGAAACGAGTACGTACAAATGTAATAGTTTGCCACTAAAGAAAACGTCATATGATTTCACACAGTGATATTTTTATGCGTTTTTTCTGGTGTCCCAAATCTACTTCAAAGCCATCACTATGTTACTATGAATACTAAAATAATAGCATAATGAATATAAATAACTCAATAAATGTATTTTTATTTTAAGAATATTTTAATGTAGACTGGTATATGGAATGTTTTATAAAGTACAGTTTTAGTCACTGTGAATTGAAATTATAATGTCTACAACAATCATTTGTTCATTAACCCAGAATGATAGCGAGGACCTGATGCTTGTGTTAACGTCAGTTTATTTGCAATGTAATGTATTTAATATTGATTATGTTTTTCTGTTTTTTAGTACAGAGTCACGTATGGACCTTGAAGAATAGTTGGACCAAACGAAGACGTCGATGGGTGTAAAGATGAAGGATTGCACAGGACACGCGCATTCTTTAACAGCTTCCGGTGGCGCTCCACGGAAGGCTGGGAATGAAAGAGACTGTTTCAAAAAGCCAAGCCGAAGAATAAGACTGAATTCTACACCTCTCGTGCTTACATTCACATATAAATAGATAGGGGGGGTAAAGGCTTCACGGACGGCAGTAGAAATGTGTTAATTTATTCTTTGCAGAAAGTGTTGTTTTTTTTTTTTGCTTACAAAAGTGTTGTTTAAATTATTTTTATTTCAACGTGTATATTTATTTAAATAAATGTTATTTTATAAATGTCATACGCCTAGCAGTGTCTGCTTCAATATCCAAGGATTTTGTGCTTTGCCTGTCGGAAGAAGGGCCTTATCAGACGGATTAATGAACTGAAAGCTGTGCTGCTCAGCTGTAACATGTCTTAAGCAACATTTCATTTGAGCTCAAAATGTTGTTCAAATAAAAAAAAAATGTGCTATATATAGTAGTGTTCTTTCATTTTAAATCTGTCATCAAATCTAACATTGTCCTCGATCGGATAAGCCATTTACAAACTCATATGTACACCAATACGAAGGCAGACATATTTGGAAACCATATTATTATTTAAAATAATGGCACTGGTTATTCAGAAGGAGAGAAACAGTGGAGGTTCTTCACACTTTCCACAAAAGCTTTGAAATCAGGGAACTTCTGGGAAAGCAAGTCTGGTCAGTTAGTTACAACTTTGTGGCAATTTCCCATAAGTCCATTCCACCTGCTATCAGCATTCCTACCTTTGGTGTGTGAGTCACTGGCACTGGGAGAGTTTACCTGATAAGCGCTGCGGCTTTAGATTAGTTGCCTTTGTAGGTGTCATAACTGCGGGAGTGGCGGCTTCCTGAGCCGATCAAACGCCCACGCCTGATTACCGCGACGATGGCAGTTATACAGCTCAGGAAATAATGCAGAAAGACAGCGCTGAGAGACTAGGACAGGGAGTGTTCGGCTATTGCTCCATCGAAGGGATGACACGTTGGAACATAAACTCACGCCTGTAAGAGGATTTTTTTTTTTTTGAGGTTTTGTAAAGAAAATCATTGCATGGGATTATTGGGCCGCTTTTTTCACAAGAAAAGAGAACATGAACATGTTGCCAAGGATACAGTATATTTAGCTTTGATTTCTGATCTAGGGGATAACCCTTCTGATGTCTCCTATTCGTCAATTTCTCAGTGCTGGAGTAGAACAGTCATTTACAGCAGAGAACAGTGTTTCTCTGGTACTGTGGAGGCCCTGTGTTAACATGGGGCCACACCAGCCTCCAACGTGCACTTTCTGGTTCTAAATGAATTCCCTCTGGACACATTTCAGGGTCAGACCTCAGGGAACATGTCCAAAAATCATCTCATGGTAGGAGCTCTGATCTGGAGGCCGAATCCTACATCAGCTCTCCTTCTCTGTGACCCTTTATGTGGGTCCAGAATGCTTTGATGCTAAAAACTGAGCACCAAAACCAATTTACACCCAAAGAATTATTACAGTACAATCATTTAGCAGACACTTTTATCCAAAGTGACTTACAGTTAATCAAGGGCCAACCCCCCTGGGAACAATGTGGCCATGCTCAAGGGCCCAACAGCAATGGTGTTCTTGCTGTGGCTGGACAGGCGCTTGAACTGCCAACCCAGGGGTCCCAGTCATGTCCCTTAGCCACTAGACTACAGACTGCCTCTGTTATAATGTGGCTGGGGCAGATCTTTCACCAGCGGGAAAATCGTATCAGTATGAGGAAGCAGAAGTTTAGAGAGCTTTCTCCACACGGGCCTGCAGTCGGCCCCTATCCTTCTCACATTCTCATATCCATACTGTAGCGGTGGCTGTTAAGCTACTCAGGGCTAACTCGGGCACTGCATACCTTGTTTTATGTTAGTCATAACCATAAACTGGATGACTAATTGAAATAAGTGTAATTATAGGACCCTCTCTATCTCGGACATGGCCATTGGCCAGCTGACTAGAGAAGATTAGTTTGAATTTGTGACTTACTTTAATTTGTTCTTTAGTTGGAAGTGGAAAAATGGACACTGAGTTTCCTTGGCCCGTTGCTTTTATTTTTTTAAATAATATAAATGAGAGTGAGACTTGCAATACAACATGCCCTTACCCTAAATGAAGAGTTTCCAGATTGCACCACACTGAACTGTATTAAATCAGCATGTTCCTGACTTTGACTCATGAATAAATACAGTGTTTGTGATTATTTTTCATCACAAATGCAGCGCGGTCAGTATGTTTTCATTTTTGAACTCATCAGGCCGGGTTGTCAGTGGAAAAACTGAACCAACACTCATAAGTACAGCTGGCTCTCCCACATCGTGGAAAAACCTTGTAAAAAATGTGTGTATATTTATGATATTAAACGATAAAATTCATAAATACGATAAATAAATTTTATGCATTTATGACTTACTAAACTTTTTCCTTTACTTTTCATCTGTTACATGCATTGTCTACAGTGCTACATGGTTTCTAGCTCAAGGCCACGATGCTATCCAAAAAATTCCCATGTTTTTTTTGGCGACCCACGAAAAATCTAATTTAAAAGCACCCTCCAGCCCAACTCACTCCCCAATCTTGCTCAAAGACATACTGATGAAATGGAAGGAGAGAGTGGTGACACAGGAGTTCATGAAACTTGTTAGAGAAGTAACACCCCTTCATTTGTCCGGCACATGGGAAATCAGAAAGTCAGAAACCAGACTTCTACATCCAAATTGCTCATATTTTCAGTGGCATGACAATTTTTGTTTGGACAGAAGCGATGATCGTGTAACACCATTTTCAAAGACAGGATGTGGTGATTAGCTGAGACACTTCAGGATGACTCAATGTTGACTCAGCCCAGGCCATTGTGCTCTTCAGGAAAACGGCACATGTGTTTTACCCTTCACAGCGGACCAGCGCTCGCTAGCTCCAGCCGGTCCCGCTAGCTAGCTTATTCAGCTGTCTCCGCTAGCTAGCTTATTCAGCTGTCTCCGCTATATTCCTCACAGATTCAGCTGTCTCCGGCGGCTGTCTCCGCTAGCTCGATCCTCACAGATGCGGCGGCGGGGTCGATCCCGTACAAAGCGTCCGGAAAGACAAGCCCCTGCGTGGCTTTAGAGGGAGGTGTGGAGGAGAGGCACGGCTCACCGGCTTTGAAGCTGGATCTAAATACAATGGGGGCTCAAAGGGATCTGCAGGTCTGAGGGGTGATATAAGCCGACCCCCTGGAGGTTAAATATACGTTTCCCATAAACAGAGCCGCCGGCCTGGTACCGTCATTGAATGACCTTCATGTAGCTGCACAAAGCCATAATCACAATCCTGGGAAAGCCCATTTTTAGCTGTCGGGGTTATTCTGATGGATTTTCGACAGAAGTTCCAAACTGTGACCTTTGACCCTGAGTTCAACACGTCCCCTTTCATCTTACGGGATCGAGACTGGAGCACAGGAGGACCACCAGGGTGCTGTTAAAATTAAAATCGGTCATGTTTTTTTGTTTTTTTTTCCTCAGGTCTACAACAATTAATTTTGTTTCCGACCTTGGCTCCACTGAAAGGCCCATGTGCACAGAAAGCAGAGGCTGTAGGTGTGAGACGGCAGCCTGTGCTCCAGTCCTTACCCAATCAGATCACAGAGCGCAGTCTCAGCACGTCTCATTCACGGCTGATCTGTGGATTTCACACAGAGCTCCAGCGGGGCTGAATCTAAAACAGAGAAGCATCAATGCTGAATCTCTCAGCAACACGAGTTTAACACCATTTGCAATAAAATGTATCTGGGAGGAGCAGAGGAGAGGGAGGGGCAGAATGCGATCTGTATCCTGGCTGAGTCAAAGGGATAGGCTACAGCACATCTGATAGACTATCCACCTGTAGCCTATCTTCAGACTTGAACTGGTGGCCAAGTGATACAGATCAACCAACACATACCCACGAAGCATGTTCAATATAACAAAAACATGTCAAAACATATTTATGAATTGTACCATAAATTGCAATTTAATATTTTCCCACTCTCAGATCACGGGTACATGTGTTACATAAACATTAACCTCTCCCAGAGTGCTCTTGCCAAAATGAACAGAATCCACAGGTACAGGTGCTCTGTTCATTTAATGGAAATCAATCTGATGTGATAAGACTCACAGCATGCAGCCAAGGGGCTTTTTCTGCTTAGTCTTTGCCAGTGTTACTCAGTATGTGAATCCTTCTGGGCTGGGAGTTGGATTTCCTCCAGGGGACAAAGTCACACCCACTCATTTAAATGAGACCTGGAACCGAGTCTCTGTCTGACTACCTTGCTGTCTGAGCTCACACACTGCCCCGTCTTGCTGTTCGCTGTGTAATGAGTGCAAATCCGGGGGGATTTCTGCCTGACTGGGTTACAGGAACCAGAGAAAGATCTGCATTTACGTTACATTTTACATTAGGCCTAGAGCCGTTCTCCAGACAATTTTATCCCAGACAATCTCAAGAGTAAATGTACACACCGCAAGGCTAGAGGAAAAGTGCTTGACTGAGAAAAACAATACAGCCACAGACTAATGCAAATAAATTGTAGAGACATCAGCAAAAACAAGTTTAATTTGAAATTCCAGAGCCTGGTTAGTAGCTATATTTTAAGGCAAGCTAGTGCCTGTAGTGTTTGTTCCAACATACAGTGTAAAAATATGGTATCTGACTGTACTTCCTTTCTTTCAGGTTTATTTCATTTTCAGGATTATTACTATTATTATTATTAGTAGTAGTAGCAGTAGTTGTATTTGTTGCAGTATTTAGTAGTATTAGTCTTAGTATTACCATTTGTATTAATATTAGTGTTGCTGTTGTTGTTATACTCTGTCATTTTTAATTGAATTGTAAATCTGTCCTGTTTCTCTTCCTGTGAACAAATAGTGAGGGCATTGGGGGACCAGTTGGACATAGACCTGAGGAAAATGGCAGCTTTATTGAACAGGGTCACAAGGGAGCGGAAACATTTCCCTGGTGCTTATCGCACAGATAAGACTCACCCACGCAGCCCTTTCAGAGCTAAGAGCCATAACACTGTGCACTATGTACACCCTCGTAACTCATATCTCTCAGCACCTCTTAATATTTACATGCCGGGCAAACAAGACCTCTTTTCCCATAATGCAACTGCAGTACTTAGCCCCTGTGTGGTGAGCCCAAACAAAAGGAAAGATGACTAAACTAGAACACGAAGACCTGGTATGGAATCACGTCAGAGAGGGGAACATCTGCAGATGTTAAATAACATCAGATGAAAGCACACGACCCCCACATCTCATAAAAGGAAAAAATATATACTGGCTGCTAGATCATGAGCATGTCAGCCATTGGAAGGAAAAAAAGCCTTTGACCCAGAGACTTTCAAATGTCACCTGACGTCTCTAAACCCGCCTCCAAACTCTAGACATAACAAACCGGGACGGTGTAGGAAAGAACATTCGCTGCTCCGAACTTTCCATTCGGCATCCGTAAACACGGCTCCAAATCACAACCAGCAGCCCGCCTCCCGTCTTGGTGCGTGTGTGGATCTCATTACACGAACAGGAAGGCGTGCGTCAGGTCGGATTTGCAAATCTCAGGGTGGGCCGCCATCGGATCGGTCCTGTTCCAAAGCGGTTCCCCTCTGACGCAGGCCGCTCTGGCGAATGCAGAATCATTTCCTGTTCGTGCGTGACACATGACTCACGGACCAGGCCGCTCCACTCAGATCCAGGTGTCTGCACTCGACTCCTTCTCTCCCACAGCTGCATAACCTGAGTGTGAGTAGCAGCATTTGCAACAGAGGAACACAAGTGGCTTCATTCATATGTTTTCCATTTTTTCAAAATTTTACCCCTGATTTTTTCACTTTTTTTCCCCCAGCTCAAACTCAACCAAACTTATCGATCTCCCACCAGCAACCCTTTCCTGCTGACCTCAGGAAAGCTGTAAGCATGTGACCCCTCTGAGTCAAGTGACAACTAATTTTGTGTTTTTCCATACTGCAGATGCACAACCAATTACACCCTGTCCATGGTGTTGGAGGAATGTTGTTTGTCCAATGTGAGACTCCTGACATGCCGTAGTTGATGAGCGTATGATGCCATAGAATGATATAAATTGGGATGTCACCTGTGCATTCGCGCAGTATTTTTGTAGTTGGCTACAAGGGCAGTCAGAATGTTAATAACTGTGTTTTACCTTAATAAAAGAAGTGTTAGGGTTAAACAGGTGATGGTGTGTCTCCCTGTCTATTCTTTTCAAACTCAAACCCTGTTTGTCTTTGGACAAATGCAACAGCAAATAACCAACTGCAGGGCTTACCCTTGCTTTCAAAATGAGTGTCCTTATGGCCGGAATTTCGACCGCCCAGCTGCAGGACTCAACAGCTACACCACAAACTCCATGATCCACCCATAGGCAACTCAAAGCGTTTTGTAATCATTCCCACATGTGGCTCTGTGCTGATCTCAGGTCAGCCTTACTCACCTGCTCTGAACAGAAGAGCACACCTGAGCGCCTGAGTCACACTGAGCTCCGGGGAGAAGAACGCTTAATACAAGAACTCCAGTCAGAACTCCAGTCCTGGGGGGCCGCGGCGTATCTGTGGGGTTTTTGGGTTTGCTTTTAATCAGCTGCCAGTTCAGCTCATTCCAAACCAGGTGTCCAGACTCCTAAGCCTCCAGGACCTGAGTTTGACACCACTTACTCAAAAGGAGTGAGTTCATTTAAAATAGACAGACTGGGCGGAACTAGCAAAAGGTAAATTCCTCACTGACACCCAGAAATATATGTATATATTACACATAGAGACATGTCAATTCATAGAAGGTCTTTGGAAAGTTATACGGCAGGAACTGTGTGATCAAACCTGGGATAGACAGGTGTGGAGACCCTGTATAGCTATGGTTCCAAAAGCCAGTCCTTGGGCCCACCTGTGAGCGCTAATTTTTGTTCCTGACTCGATTAAGCTATTAAGTTCCATTAATTAGCCGCATTTAATGTGGTGAGGGATGGTTTACATTCTTATACCACATTCTGTCAGAGGCAGGTTCATATTTCACATTCCACAGCAGGTTAACTGTCTGTCAGATAATAGAATGCTTTCATGCTGTTTTTTGCTTTAAGGTAAATTGTTTCTTTCTAAATTATACATACACAGGTGGATCGGTGGAGTCCTAATTAGTGAAAGTGTGGGCACCTAGTCATTGAAACTAAACCATTTTATAGACAGTGAGGAAGTAATGAACAAAGAATATGGCAGTGAGCCAAATCTGAGTGCATAGTAATTTAAGGAAAAAAGTGATAGCAGATCTCACACAGGTATTCAACAATCTTAATTTATCAAGTGACAGGAGGAAGCAAAAACCACCATATACTGAGTGGGTGGGGGGTGGGGGGGGTTAGGACCACACTTGAGAACAATAGCTTTGGTGTACTGGGAAAAATGTGCCTGACTGCACCAGTCCTCATTTCATATAGATTTGTAAGTGGTCTGTAAGTTTAAACGAGCTGTTCACAAATCCTCTTCTGTGGCTAAAAGCAGTTTCTATCCCTGCGTGAGAGGTCCCTGTCGATACCACCAGTGTGGTCTCTTTCGGGAAGAATCCTATTCAGCTTGCCTTTGACTGACAGTGACCTCAGTGCCCTCCATGCTGCGGCATATCCAGGTGAAGGCGTGGCTCAGCCGCATACCTGTGGCATTACAGAATAGGTCTTTGCACGGGAATGCCGCACCCAGAGGGAGAGGGGGCGTGGCTTTTGAGGAGCTCAGTCTCTCTATCGGCGAATAGCGGCAGAGGAGGCGGCCACCGGTGACAGGCCGTTCCGGAATGACAGTGGCGGTTGTCACGACGATTTCCCCAGGTGATGAGTCACACACACCCTGAGAACCTGAGCTTTTTGATGTTGGTTCAGAAAGGTCTGCCGCACCTGGTGTGGGTGGGGGTTCAGGTGGGGGTGTGGGTGGAGAGATTTCAGGGACAAAATGGCTCCCTTTGCACCCTCCATTAGGGTGCAGCACATTGGCGGTGTCGAGGGTGAATTTTGCTCCATCACTGTACACCCTTTTGTGTTAATGATCCTGACATGGATAGCACTGCATACAAGTCAACCATTAATCACTATCATTATAAGGGAAGCATAATTATGAAAACTGACATCTTGGACCGGTCCCAGTTTATGTACTGCCTTGATGACACATCTTATGTTTTACAAAGACTTCGTCTCATCCCAGTCACCTCCATCGTTCTTATAAACTGTTTAAATGTGGTCAAAGGAGAACACTTCCCAATAACGGAACAAAAAAATAAACCCAAATGCGCAATAAAAACATGTTTTTGTATTTTTTGCTCATGTCAAAGGAACATTAATCTTAAGATGGCTTTACAGTAAATCCCGTCCTCTTCTGTCCCACACCCACTCCTGTGTGTTTTTACTTATTTTTAATGGGTTTTGCTAACCAGTTTTTTTTGAGATGATGCTTTAAACAGGATACATTCCAAAAAAAATCATTTCTGGTCTGTTTTTAATAACTCCAGACACGCATGTAGTAAAAAGTATGTTTTTATAAATGTTCAAGGGAACATTAATCTTGATGATTTTTCATACATACTCCTGTCCCACACCCCCTCCTGTGACAGATATTACGTTTTTTTAACGTTTTTTGGGGGTTGTGCTGAAGTCAGCCCTTTGATTTCCCATATGTATGAGTGGTACGCTGAGACATGGGGGCCGTGGGAGAGTCACAGAGCCCAGACTGGATCTCATTCCCGAGCTGTTTTGGGGTTTAGGGGCGAGTGCACCCAGACAGCTCAGGCCCGGGAAAGCATTCCGTGGAGACGAGGTCTGAACCGGTTGGCCGGAGCGAGGGAGGCGGTCTGGCAGGCCGATGGCCATAACGGCTGCAGAAGGGCCTGGTCATCGGCCGCGTAGGTGTGTGAAAGCGCCGCGGACACGGATACGGTTCCTTTTCTCACACCTCAGGCAGTCACAAAACTCAGGGAGGGGGTCATCTTGGACTGAGTGAGAGTGCGAGATGCATAGAACAGCATATTCCCACAGCTGGGCTGAGGTCTACACAAAAAAAGCGTGTTCCGTAAGGAAGCGTTGATCTTACGCTCACAACACTGGCGCAGAACTGCAGCGCTCATTCAAGATGGTGTCTAGTCTTCCTCCAGCTCTGTTGGCAATAAAACTTTTAATGAAGTAGCGGTTTAGAATTCTGAGCTGAACTGTGATCCAAAGTGAGTAAGAGTGAAGCAATGGCTGTCTGAACTTATGAGCGCAATAACATGCAATAAAGAACAAAGTACATCTGGTTACAGACTCAGAATCTCAAAATAGACAGACAGTGAGAAAATGACAGTAGATTTGCCCTCACTGACCCAAAGTGATAACAGTGAAAGAGAAGGAGAGAATGCATAATAGAAAATAAATGAGATATGCAGGGAAACGGATAGAAAGAGGGAATGACAGAGAAAGAAGCAGAGGGAGAGTGAGAAAGATAATGCCCTTGACAGCCCAAACTGACGCTGTAAGCCATGTGTAGAAGCTGTTACACAGTATTGCAACATGATAAAAATGCCTTTTAACAGGCAGAACAATCTTTATCTGTAAGACTGCTTCTGTCAACACACACGCCTATAGTTAAAATGCCTTGATGAGTCTGAGTGGTTCACAGATCATGAAAACAGGAAACATTATAATGCCACTAAAAATGAGTGAAATATCATCTTTTTTGAACAGCTGAAATCTCAGCACCGCCTGGTCACAGGGTCTCTGTGATTAGGGGTAAAGTTACGAAATGACATTTCCCTCTACCGAATTCTTCCAACGCCCAGAGATAGAATAACCGAGGGCTGGTGGACGTGACTTCCTTAACGGAGCCTGAATTCCAGGACTGGAGTTGAGGGTGGAAAACCCCTTCAGCATATTTCAGCTCAAAGCTGTTCTCCCGCAGTGAGCTGTGAATCCCCCGCCAGTGTCACATAACCTGAGACTCTGCTTGGCGCGCTGTGATAGCCGGTAATGTTGCGTGCAGGCCTGTCACATTTCAGACGGGTTTTCACCCGTATCATTCAGGGATTTAGTTTCATCTTTGGCTTTTGTGGGTTTTCGCATTGTGCACGTTCGGTCTTAAATGTGAATATCTTGAGGGTGAGTGGAGGCGTTCATTAGACATAAAAAATATAATAATAATAATTGCAGCTGGTTGAAACTGACTCCATCTCAGGAAGTTCCACTCTGAAAACCACAGGAAATGATGTCACAGATAACTGGACCTTTCTGAGGGGCTTCTTGAGGATGGCCAGTGAATGAGTGTTAGAGAGATCTGTGATAATGAATGTGTCATCCACAGCGCAAACACCTTCCTGCCTTAGTAATATCACAGCTGAAACACACACACACACACACACACACACACACACACACACACACACACACACACACACACACACACACACACACACACACATACTACTGCAGTGGATGAGCATTCACAGAGTATATATTTTTGGGAATGACCAGTAAAACTGATCAGAAACAATAACATAGCTGACTTTGAGGGCCACAGGTTGTCCATCCTTAGCTCCATATATTAACTGCTCCTGCTGCAAGCACTGCTGTCCAATCAGTGCTGTCCAACTTTAACAGGAGTGTGTGACTCCCCCAGGGTAGAGGCAGTACCTTTGTTTACCACTAGATGGTGAATGACCCAGTATAAGGGGATCTCACCATTAATCTAAAACTATAAAACTTTATAAAATAGTTTTAAAACTATTTTAAATTAAATGTGTGCATTGATTGATGTAAAATGGAATTGAACCCTATCCTAGTGTCTTTTCTGTTTTCTATTTCATCTCTTGAGAGCCTTTCTTTCGCAGGATAAAAAAGATTAAGACAGAGAGTGCATTGAGAGTAGTGCATATCCCTGCTGAGGAATTTGGCAAGGATGGAAAAATTTCCTGGCTTGCGTGTGGCTCTTAGTGTTTTTCCTTTTTAACCAGGGGGACAGACTGGACTCCTGACAGGAAGAGAAAACAGCGCGGAGGTATATTGGGAGGGAGAGGAAGGAGGCCCACGGTATGAAGAAAAGGGTTTGCATTCAAAACGGATCAGGGATGCTGCCAGCAAAAGAGCAACAGGGTCGGATCCTTAATGGATAAAACAGCAGAGAGAAAATAAAGGAGAAATGTCCTTAGATGAGTCATCGTTTCCATGCAGGTGTTCTCTGCGCACACAGACGGAGATCAGAGGATGTAAAGTAACACACGGCTCCTGATAATCTCATTTGTTATTAAGAAAAATGACGGGTGACTGAGAATTGCTCAGCTGCAAGGGATTTTGGGAGAAATCCGAGGCCAATAAAGAAGTCCTTTATCTGTCTGCAAGACTGGGGGTCCCAGCAGTCGGTAGAAATGAAAGAAAAAAATCCAGTATGTCACATTCTAACTGGATCAAAATGTTCCGAGCTCACACACCAAGATGGAGGCTGGACTTACATGAAATACATACAAAGCTTTTTGGCTGATTAACGACATCCTTTCTTTGAAATAATGAAGGAAACTCCAAGCCTTTGACTTCATTTCTAAACTTTTTATTACTTTTTTAAAAAGCAAACAGGTTATTCAGGAGTATTAAAAAAAAATGTAACCTAATGTCTAAAGTGTATCTGGTATGTGGTTGACCAAAGTCTGACAGGAATA
>CM040741.1:3242500-3252500 GCA_022829145.1 Albula goreensis | reverse complement strand
ACACATACACACACATTCACACTGACGAGTCCTCCCACACACAGATACACACACACACACACACACACACACACGTCTCCGCATACACACAAAAAACGGGAACACAGAGATACACACACACACACACCCACACATCTCCGCATACACACAAAAAACAGGAACACATAGATACACACACACACATAGAAACAGATACACACATAACACACACACATGGAAACAGAAACACACAGATCCACTCAAAAACAGACACACACACATAGACACAGAAGCACGCAGAGATACACACAGAAACAGACACACAAACACACACATTGATTCGCACCCACAGGCTCAGTGAGGGGGGGTTGTTTTTCTCCTCAGTGAGGGGGCTGTGTGCCAAATATCAGTGTCACTGAGGGAGGGGGCATGCCTGTGGAATGAGTCATCGCAGCCCTTCTAAAAGCCTTCTTCAAAGAGCGGAACCACCCAAACCCCCCGCCCCTCCCTGCCCTACCCCCCCGCCCCTCCCTGCCCTACCCCCCCGCCCCTCCCTGTCCTACCCCATGTGCGTGTCTGCCCAGGTCAGGGTCTGAGTGGGCCGAGGGGGCCACACATTGTCCCATACTGTACCGTACTGTACTGTTCGGCAGTCTGCATGTTTCTATGTGTCTGTATGTGTATGTGTGTGTCGACATGTGATGATTCGTGAGAATGCATGCATATATACATCATGTGTATGTATGAAGGTGTACATATGTGTATGTGTGTGCTTGTGTGTGACCGTCCGTGTGGAAGTAACAGTGTGTGAGAGTGAACATGCAGCTAAGTGTATGTGTGTGTGTGTGAGTGCGTGCGTGCATACGTGCGTGCGTGTGTGTGTATGTGTCAGTGTGTATGTGGTCCTGGTTGAAACCACAGCATGCTACCTGGTTATTCATCCTTCAGTGTGTTTTGATGCAGCACTCTGAATTGTTCGGGGAGCCAAGGATAACATTCAAAACAAAAGAGACAGTACATTCTGTCAGATGGAGCACAAACCCAGGAAACGTGATTCACTGTTAAAATATTGTTTTTGGAGGAATCTCAGTGGCGTGCGGGGAGGGGGCTGGGGGTGCAGGGGCGGGCTGGGGGTGCAGGGGGCAGTCTCAGGGTACACCCCAACACACAGGCGGTTTGGGAGGACAAACCGCGGCTCGGGTGAAATGTCATAGACACAGAGACCTGAACAAAAGCATCCACCCCTGAAAAACCGAGTCTGGAAAACTGAGGGGAAAGTCTTTATCCTTCACGTTACATTCAGCGGACTCTCTTCTCCTGAGAGCCTTGCACAGCTTATTTTTTTAAATATAGACTCCATTTATACAGCTGTAAATTTTACTGAAGTAATTCATGACAAGCACTATACTCAAAAGCCCATGTAGATTACCATCACCTCCACTATTAGCCAGCAGTCATCTCTAGCTCATGCTCACAGAATGTGAACATATCAAACACGCCATTCATTAGTGGGGCACCACAGTGTCTATATATGTATATAGATAAGTGGTAAACACTGTACAAAAAAACAGCGATATTAGCCTTCATCCTACATCATCTTACTCCCTCTTAGTTGACAGTTTGTGCACATGTATCTAAATCAGTGTATGAACCACACCATGGCTTTCGGGGGAGGCCTTTCACGTGTCTTGAAGAGACGACTGGCTGTGACTCTTGTTGTAAAGAAACATTTATAGCTGCAAGCATGCAGGCCCACCTGCTTTGTGACAGCACATCAGATATATAATAATCAGTTAATGACCACATCACACCTCCACACAAAACCACAGAACATGCCGGTATCTTTATTAAAGTGAATCAGTGCTGAATCACCCTCATGCATGAGTCATACATCAATAACAGCCTAATTTTACACATGATCCGTGATGATGGAGAAACAAAGAAAAAGAATTTTTAATATTTTAGAGACTCCCCAAAATTTCACAAAATCATGTTTTCAGGGGAGCTAATGTCTTATTATGAGGAGCCAAGCTCCCCCTGGCTCCCCTGTAGCTCGCACCCTGGTCTAAATGACCACATGTTACATCACCCAAGCTTTGTTCTGACACTGTCTTGTGTGCTCTTCCCAAACACACCTGCAGCAATCCAACACCTCCAGAGCTAGCCTCCTTGCTCAGTAAATACACAGCAAAATGCGTAGCGCCCATTACAGCAGTGCCCCACCTTCAGGCCATGGAGCTGATCACGCAGCCAATGAGCCGCAAGCTCAGGTCCTTAACCACGATACTGCACTGCAACCAAACCCATAGGGCTGAGATGGGGAGGTGGGGTTGTGTGTTTTTGGAGTGGCAGAGAGGAAGTCGATTGTTTCCTGGTCGTTTAATACCATGTGCCAAGTGCAGACGCAGAGAGGAATCAGGAGGTCTCTGTGACCCTGGTGTCTGGTCTGTTGTCAAGCCCCAGGGCCATGGAAGTGAGGCCTCCATGACCAGACCACTTCTAACCCTTTACTGACCTCTCACCTCCCCCTAAACCCCTGCTCTGGTGCTGGGGCCAAGCGGTCACGCGTCGGCATCATAAAACAGAACTATCAACTTCCTCAGCTCAAAACAACTTTTCAGGAAAAGAGAATGAAACAGTTTTATAATTGCATAAGCCATGTTTTTAATTGCCTGGTGTTTAGAGGAAATCGTGTTAGTCATAGAGGCATGAAATACTGTGGAAGAGACAACTAATTATGCAAGATTTCTATTCAAGATGTCCTTTGACAAAATTTCAAAAAAATTCCCAGAACTGCCAGACAAATTCTTTTAGCAGGTGTTTATTGCATAGATTCATAGACTTGCAACATCAGAAATTTGACACATGGATACTTCCCTTCTCGTAATAACAGACATCCAGTCTGCCTCTCCTCTTTATTCAGTGGAAATTTTCCCTCTGTGAATTCATGAGCTCAGGTCCAGCTGGACATACATACATCTGCAAATATGCAACCCTGGTCTGCGTGCCAGCTTCCAGAAAATCTCCCGACTTTACTGCAACACATTAATAATCATTAATAATTAATAATAATAATTAATAATTAATAAGCAGACATTGAAAGGCAGCTTTGCCATTCGGTAGCATCGTTATCTTTTTAAATCAAATCGAATGTATGTGTGCAAGCATTTCCCATAATGCTCTTTGTGCCAGACCCCCGGCTAAACCCGCTCAGAAGCTAACCAAAGAATGAAAATGGAAAGGAAAATCTCCCTTGGTGGAAAGGATATACGGGTTAGTGTCCACAGTTCACTGTCACGTTATAATTCTCTCGGAAATAAAAGCTCGGGCCATTTTTGCAGAGCACAAAAAGGCTACTGTGTGAGACCACGTCACTCGGTAACATTGGTGGACAGGCCTTCCTGTTTTATGTCTGTGTTTCCCCTCTTGTGGCCGTCTCCATCCCCATAAATCACAGTCCGAACTTGACAGAGGGAGGCAAGATAAAGATCACTTCGCCACGGGCCATGGAAGTGGCCGTCATTCACCCTCTGTCTCCAGGATCGTTCCGGAGGGAGACCGTCTTTCTGGGTGGCTCCACGTCGCCGCGGCAACGACGCTGTGGGCTGACCAAACAAAAACTCCCAGTATCTCTGCTTTGTAGTTCCCCCCATCAGGACAACGGGGGTGGAGGGGTGTAACGGGAAACAGGGCCCGGCCTCCAAATTGTCTCCCGGTTGCGTGAGGCTGCGGTCCGACCTTAGGGCTCTTCCCCGCCACCCCCACTCACCCATAGTACTTAACCTCCGGCAGCCCTGCGCTGACCCAAGATCAGTGTCCTGCGCCTGAACACATCAAACGTGACAGGTGCGCTCCCATACCCCTCGGTACTTGCTCAGCCACGCACGTAACCTGTTCATCTGACTCTAGAGCAGTCATTCACCGCGGTAGCTGTGAAGAGGAGCCCGTGGAACCCACGCCATCTGAGGATGGAAGGGAATATGAGACCGGAGAAAGTTTATTTTGGATTATCGCACTGGTGGCGGAACATAAAAAACAGCAAAGAGCGGAAGCCATGGTTTCCCCTGAAGCAGTCCTATCTTCATCTTAAATAAATACTGCTTTATTAATGAATTCATTGGCAACGCACAAAGCTAAAAGAAGCGGATGTAGGACGTGTGGGCGAGAAAGGAATTAGACAAGAGGTGCCAGTGGGTGCTGCCAGTGGGCGCCTCTAAAAACTAGTAGGAACAGGAGAGAGAGTGAGAGAGTGATTCTGAAAGTCACCAGTCTTACATGAGATGACCTCATTTGATATTTTTGGTGCAGGGTTCGAGCCATGCATAGATGAATGGGTGGTGTTATTTCAAAGCGGGTTCTGAGGGAGGTAATTCTGCGATCCGTGACAGTTTTACAACTGTCTGTCAGCAATCTCTGGAGACTCCAACGCCTGTTTGATCAATTAAAAATCCATAAATCGTAACACCACTGCACCCAAAATTCCATTATGTGTGTGTGTGTAGTTGAACAGCGGTCAAATAGTGGGATAGTCCAGGACTTTCCACAGAAACCAGACACTTTTACTCACTGAAAGCCGAGTTTGTTAAATAACATCGACCACATATCAAAATCACTGCAGCAGGGTATCTTGGGTATAGTAGACAGGAAGAGGAAATAATTAAAGTGGCCTACGTGTTGTAGATACGACTGCCAGAAATATGGATTCCATCTGAAAACCACCAACAGAACGTTGCCATCACAACCATCACCATGGACAACACTGTGAGGCCTGTGGTGAGTTTCGTTGACTGAGAAATGGGCCAACGGCATGAGTAAGGTAGATATTCCTGTCTGTGTGAGAGCATTTCAGAGCCCCGAAGGGGAAAAAAAGCGTATTTTTACTCGGCAAGACCCGACAAGACCTTCCGACCACGCAGCTATTCTCGCCGTGACGAGCCCCGGAGCGGACACGCCCATCAGAAAACATTACTGCTGTCATGGAGACGCTTCAAAGGAACGGGCGGCGGCACGCCGGATGTCAGGGCCTTGTATCTCAGGTGAGCTACACACCTGTGGGGCCTGTAACCCCCCCCACCCCATTCCCCACCCCCACCCTCAGGACTTTGATGTGGTGAAGCCTGAGATAGGGCCTGTGGGTGGAGGGGGCGTGATTTTAGACACAGTCCTTTGACACATGTGATTACCTGCAGACAGCATTATGGCTGCCCTCCTGTCTGTTCATGCTCTGTCTGGGCCCCCCCCCCCCCCCAGGCTTTACCCTCAATGACACAAAGACCGCTACCACACTAGAGCTGAGCGCCAAACATAAAAAGCTGTCCATCTTCATTCCTAAAACAGAGGACAAAGGAAACCTGCCAAAATCAGAAAACTGACCCTTCAAATACCAATATCCTCTTCCTTTTACACAATGCTTTCTTTTGTGCCTAAGGCTTTTCGCTAGCTTTCCCACAAAGGGCATTTTCACCTCACCTTTTCACTGTCCTTTGAAGGAGGTGTTGACCAGGGCCTACTGCGAAGCATGTGGTGGCAAATGCACGTTCTGAAATGTGCTATAAAAATAGTCTTGGTCTTGATTTGATTTGATTAATTCTCAGATCAAAAATGTATGTTTGGACTCGTGGGGTAAGTGGTGACACATCTGAAGTATGTTATATCCCAGAAATGTTTCATGGGGGGGGCAGATGGGGCCACTGAAAGTCTTGGGGTGGCACACCAAAACCAAAAGCCATAACTGAATTTCAGGAATTCAGGTATGCTGCTGTAGTATATAGGCTAGCTGAAAACTAGTGGGGGGCCAGCAATTGTATCAGGGTGGCCATGCCCCCCCCGGCCCCCCCTCAGCGGCGCCATTGGTTATATCACAAACGCACACCTGTATTTAAACGCAGGTTATCCCGGAGCAGAGATGCTGATAAGAGGGAGTCAGTCATGGGGCAGACAGACCCTCCGCCGCCCCGGTCTGGATGGCCCATCCCCTCTCTGGGCGATGCCTCAACACGCTCGCCCTCTCGCCTTTCGCCACATGAATGGCTGGGATTTTTCTTGCGGCGGCCGCAGCGGTGCTGAAATAGCAGAGCAAACATCCGCAGCGACGCCCACCCTGTCTACGCAGACACACCTTCTCTTGCCTGAAGTGCACTGTGCAACACACGCAGCTCCCCGCAGACAAAGGACAGATTTAATAAGGTGTGTGTGAGTGTGTGTGTGCCTGTGTGTGTGTGTGTGTGTGTAGATCTGTGAGTCTGTGATTGTGTGGGCCATATGTGTGTCCATCTTTGAGCATGTGTGTGCCCATCTCTGAGAGTGTGTTTGAGTGTGTGATCTCTGAGTATATGTGTGTGTGTAGATCTGTGAGTTGAGTGTGTGTGTGCATGCAGATTTGTGAGATTGTGTGTTTATGTGTGTGAGATTGTGTGTGCACATCTGCGGGTGTGTGTGTGTGTGTGTGTGTGTGTGTGTGTGTGTGTGTGTGTGTGTGTGTGTGTGTGTGTGAGCGCCTGTGTGTGCGTGTAGATCTGTGAGTCTGTGATTGTGTGGGCCATATGTGTGTCCATCTTTGAGCATGTATGTGCCCATCTCTGAGAGTGTGTTTGAGTGTGTGATCTCTGAGTATATGTGTGTGTGTAGATCTGTGAGTTGAGTGTGTGTGTGTGTGTGTGCATGCAGATTTGTGAGATTGTGTGTTTATGTGTGTGAGATTGTGTGTGCACATCTGAGTGTGTGTGTGTGTGTGTGTGTATGTTTGTGTGTGTGTGTGTGTGTGTGTGTGTATGTGTGTGTGTGTGTGTGTGTGTGTGTATGTGTGTGTGTGTATGTTTGTGTGTGTGTGTGTGTGTGTGTGTGTCGCAGGTACCTACATTAGTGTTCCCAAAGATGACCAGAGACAAAGCCAGAGGGTGTCAGATCTGCTGTTTTCTTTGTGCCGTCTGCACATAAGAACATGTAAATCCAGACAGTGTAGGAAGTCCTCACAGAGAGCTGAATGCAAATATGGTTTGTGTTTGCTGAGCTTTGTGAAAAGGCTTTTCTATACCCTCTAACTACAGCAGGCCTGAAACAGACCAGCTCTGAGACACCTGCAGTCACACCAAAGGGATGTTGAGCATGTGTATTTTTTAAACTTCTTTTGACCACGTTTGAAAAAGAAACACAAATGTGTACAAAGGAACAAGGGCCATAGTAAGGCAGCAGGATAACACACACACACACACACACACACACACACACACACACACACACACACACACACACACACACACACACACACACACACACACACACACTCTGCGGGTCCTTATATGGTGTTATGGCTGAGGGTTTCTGTTTAAGCCGGTGGAATCCTCCAGTACAGAGGCTCTTTGTTTCTCTCAGCCCCTGTGTCCGGCGGACTCTTCTGGGCTGGCCTTTGCCAACACGCCCTGGGCCCACCCTTCCTCCCGAGCCCAGCTCTGAGACCCACACACCGGCCCTGCATGACATCACATCCTGCCAGGGGCACTTCCCATGATGCTCAGCTGCATCACACAGGCTCTGTATTGTGCTGGACTTCCTGTGCTCAGCTGGGCTCCTGAGAATAACTTGATTGGTTGAAACAATGACATGTATTCTACAAGCTGGATATAATCAAAGTATTTCCTTTGGTTTAACTTAAAATAAATGTTAAAAAAAGTTTGGGGAATTAATTTCTCTGAACTCAGTAACACTTTGGGGAATTAATATTGGTGATTGAATGCGTTGAAAAGCGTTACATCGACATGACATGACAAATGTTGATTTCATCCAGGTCTATTCATTGTTTTCACATGATGTCACTTCCTGCATTTGTACCATGTGAGGTCACACAGTTAGGAGCTGTTATATACCATCTGACCCTGGGTCACAGATGACGGCAGAGTTCCGTGGACTGATCTCATGATGACAAACAGTAAATGATGTCACAATGATACTGATGTTATAGAGTCATAGAGGGCACATTCAAAAAATGCCTTTCATCGCATCTGCATTTGAATGATGACAGTTAACAACAGACAGCCCAACAGCAGCATATAGCCCAACCTCTGGGTTTAACATCAAACCCAGAGGTTGGGCTATATGCTGGGTTTTTTAAAATTTTTAAACCAATTTTTTTTTTTTTTTTTTTTTCAAAATAAGCATTAAAATTTATGAAATCCTTTTTTGGTTTTGCCTCAGTTATTTTTGGTCATATCTCAATATGGCATCCTGTCATTAGGTTCACCAAACTCCACATACAACTCTATAACTCTGGTCTGAAATATTAGCTTGTACTTGTTTGGAGTCTTGGCTAAGCACACTAGACATTAAGAGGCCAGGTGTGGACAGGTATTCTTGGAGAGTCACCTGGGTAATACCTGCCTGTTCCCAGAAAGCCGATGGTTTCTGAACTTCATGCCTCTCCATTTGCTCATCTTCCTGTCCTTTCATAACGCATAAGCTGGTGGTATTTTAAGCTCTTAAACCATTTCACCAGGTCTTAACTCGACTCTCAAAATACGCAACACCCCACGAGGGGGAAAAAAATATTTTACTAGAAGGCAGTTAGTTTTCAGTGGAAGGATGCAGGCAGTTAACAGCGGAGGAGGGTCACAAACTCCAATAAACACTTGAGTTCAGTGCAGCGCACTGCCAAAGCTAGAGGGCTTGAGAGAGACACAGACCTCCTCTGTAACGAGATCTACACACAGCGAGTCTCTTATATGCGCTCTCATTCCTTATAGACACAGAAGCTTGAGTCGGACTGTCACTGGAGACATCTGCATTGTTTAGAATGCACTGACACTTAACTATGGCAGGCATTTCAAGTACGCTTATCAAGGAAATGCCGAAGATAATCTCCTGACTCGTGAATGGGTGGAATGAATGGGGTGATCGTAGAAATGAGGCCAGTAACACGTATCTGATGGAGATTAATTCTACTAATTCAAAAAATGTCTTATTTCTTTTTTTTGTGGTTTTGTTTTAGTTTTTAGGATGGGGACCAGGGCTTAGCTCACTTCTTTGGAAGTTCTGCGTTTGTTCACAGCAGAAAGCTGGTGCCACAGGCTAAGGCACGGAAATTCTCTCTGTGACAGAATTCCTTCGGCATTCCTTCGCGTGGCAGTCTAAATAGGCCCCCCCACCACGCCTGATGTTATTCCGGGCAGAGATCAGATTAAGTGTGCTCTGTTTTGAGGTTTGCTGCACCACCCCTTCCCCCCTAAAAAAAAAAAAAAAAAATCCAGTATGCAAGTGAATATGCTTGAATATGTTTGGCTAATGAAATTCAGATCACGAGACATCTTTCCCTTTACTTACTTACTTGGAACTACATAACTAGCTGCCATTGGCCCACCGGGGATATGGCAGTTTGCCCATTGGTCAGTTTCTCTGTGGAGGAGGGCTGTTTGGGGGAAATGCAATGCTTTTCACCTGCTCCTCCATGATCTAATCAACTAAGCAATAGTGGTTTGTGTTTGATTCACCAGCTGTCATTGGTTAGTTAATGTGACTGGTTACAAAATGCTGGTTGCATCACAGAAAGTGGGCGGGGTTAGCACTCTGGACTGCATGCCATTTGCCAGGTTTGTAGATGGACAAACTCCTGGTGTACAAGCCCAGTCCATGATCCAGAGCTTCACCCAGCTTCAGTTGCATCAACCCAGAGAGGAAATAAATGAAATATGCGCTCACTGACTTTCAGCACACGCCCGTATTCAAAGACACCTACACAATTTACATTTCTACAAAGCAATAAATATCAAATTAAATGAACATGAATTTATTCAGCTGAGTATTTCCTGAAGCAATTCAGGTGATGTGGCTTGCTAGAGGGTGCAAGGGCAGTTCCCTACCTGGGAACCTAACAGGTAACTTTTCAGGCGTAGACTCGGCTCGCTGTCAGGCCCATTACACTGCTGATCCGCTGATCGAGAGTACTGCTGGGCCTAAAGGTTTGGATCCAACGGTTTTCTGTAACAGGCAGAACTGGACCCCATAACCGCGTTGCGAGTGAGTTGACATGTTG
>CM040741.1:3197500-3237500 GCA_022829145.1 Albula goreensis | reverse complement strand
GGGTCCAGGGTGAAGAGGTGGGGGGCCCACGGCCTCTCTCCCCTCTCCCGCGCCTCCCGTCTCTGCGCCTCCTCCAGGACGAACTTCTCCTGCGTGGCCTTCTCCTGGTCCCGGGTCACGATGGCACTGGTCACATGTTTCCACAGCCTGAGGGACACACGCAGCGTGATCAGAAAACACACACACACACATAAACACAGACAAACATATATACACACACACATACAAACATATACACACACATATCATGCCAGCTCACACACACAAACACACACACACATAGGCACACACACCCACACACATACATAGCATGATTATCATGTATCCACACACAAACACACACACACACACACGTTTGACAGTCCCGTACCTCTCAGACTCAAACTCCCCCTGCTGGTCCAGCTGCACCACCTGTCTCTTGAGTCGCTGCCGCCGCACCTCTGGGCTGGGGTTCCACAGCACCTCCTGGTGGCCAGTCTTCTTCTCGTGCAAGAACACCTCACTGTCCTGCAAGCACAAACACCGCCCACTCAATTAATTTCAATTCAGTTTAATTACCTTTTTTAGTATGGTGCTTCTTTTTACAAGATCGTTCTCACAAAGCAGCTTAATATACACCGCCTGGCTGAGACACCCCAAGAGCGAGCCTAGAGCTACAGTAGAGCTCCTCTCTCCACATCACATCGCATCGTTGGTTCAATTCAGTGAGTCACTCATTAGACATTCCAACAATTCTGGGGCTCATGTAGCTCCATCTTGGCATCTCTGTGAGTACGGGCGGTGAAAGGGCGTCCGTACCCAGTGTCCGTCCACCGTGGCCAGAACGTCCTCTCCCACACGGATCTTCCCTGAAATCTGGTTGACACTGGAGGAGTTTCCCAGGAACGGCTGTTAGGAGAGAAAAGACAAAAAATAAGAGCAATAAACATTTATAATATGAAAAATCAGACCATCTGTGAAAAATCCGGCCAGTTAATCTGTGATCAATCTGATCTTTAATATTCCAAGTTTATAAATTCAGTCGTCAGATATTCCAGGTAATAATAATTCCTTGTAAATATGTTTATTCTTATTTCTAAATTGCACTTGACAAGATAGTCAAAATAATTCATCTGCAATGTGAAAACGATCTGTGAACCTCTGAAAACCATCAACCGCATAGTAATAAAAAGTGTCCAAACACTACAACAATCCATCCACATCCACACTTCAATACAAACAACACTAAAGAACTCCTACCTTTAATTTGAATTCCAGTTCTGCTACATACTTGGTTTTTTCACAGTCAATGGTGATCTTGCCTCCAAGTTCCAGGGTCATAGTACCGTATAAAATGCCTGTGAGAATCAGTTAAAAACAGATTTTTACTGATTTGCATGGTGTGGACAGCTGGAGAAATGCAAAACAAATATTTACATTTCATCTAAGGCATTTAGCAGCCCTGCACGTTCAAATTGATTTAAAACAGCCTATATTTTTACACACTATCCATGTATACAGCATGACGTCTACTGTCGCTATTCACAATTTAAATACCAGGCTAAAGGATACAAACACAGCGCTCTTTTTGAGAATCAAACCTGCAAACTCCCAGCTCCCTAACCACCATACTACACCGCCACCCCTTAAAGACTCTTCACAACACCCAAACCCAAACGCTTTGCCCTGGTACCAGAGGTGAGGCGCCCCGGGGACCGCGAGGTGGACGTGCGCCGCCGTACCTTTGCAGTGAGCGTAAGGCATTGTGATGACGTACTCTTCATCGCGAGCGAGGAAGACGAGCCTTGCCCTTCCATCCAGGATAGCGGACAGAGAGTTCCCTGGGGAGGGAGATCAGGCATGGTCAAACGGTCGTCCTCTCCAAAAGAAAAATCAATAGGTGATTCAAGTCAGTTATAATCGCAACATGGTTATGGAATTAAACAGTGGTGAAGTGGAGTCTGTACAGTTTACCAACATCATACTTGTACAGAATACCCATCCTATTAGCCCTATTACTATCTATGCATTTGGGCTTTGGAGTTACTGCCATACTGTTGGATATTAGGGAATGCAATGCAAAAACATCCACAATTCAGCACTGGTACAGAGGCACACTTATCCCAGGCACCTTAAATAGCTGACACTCAACACAATATCCACGCGTTCATCTTATTTATTACAGGTACAGGTGAAGCACCTTGCTCAAGGGCACAGCAACACTTCCAATCTGGGAATCGAACCTGCAACCTCCCTAGCCATTACACTACGCTGGCGCCGTGATCAGTGGCGGTATGGGAGGATTAACCTGACGTACCGTAGAACTTGGATTTGGCCAGAATGCTGCCATGGATGCAGAAGCCGTCCTTCTTGTTGCAGACGTAAAAGGCCGAGATCGGTGGATGATGAGACACCTACAGCGTAAAAGGGACAGAAAGGAAGCAGGCTGTGAGATGTGTGAGTACTACGTGTTTTTTTCATTGAAACAAAAGTTTAAATAAGAACAGTTTGAATGGGAGATGAGTGCCCTTCACAGCTTATCTATATGTGTGCTCTTTTATAACACTTTCTGAGTATTTTCTTTTCTCCAAAGCAAGAACACCTGTGCATATATAAATGCTTTTAGGGGCAACACAGAGCCGTACACTGTCCAAAAATGTCCAGCAAAAAAATCACATGAAGTATCTCAATGAACGAGCAGCTAACTATGTGTTCAGAGCATCTTAGGCCATGTCACAGAGCGACTCCTGGAGGTGAAATCCGGAAGGTTACAGGTGGGCGGGGCTACCTCACCTGCTCTGCTATGTAGAAGGTGCAGCTGTCTGTTTGGGGGTGGAGCCAGCAGCAGCGGAACGTCTCTCCGAGGATCGGATTGTACGGCTTTTTCAGGCCCTGCAATGTGCAAGTACGCACGCACGCATGCACACACACACACACACACACACACACACACACACACAGCCCATTGCTTAACCACTTAAGCAACTTCCTGTCACTCCCTTTGATCTCTGGGTTCCCACACTAATGCAGTTTATGTGACTAATATACACTAATGAAGAGAAACTGGCCAGACCAGAGGAGCAGATGCATACAGGTACTGAGCCCATGTCACTCTAGAGTGTGACTCCACCCCTATTTCCCAGAGGGGATAACTCCACCCCTTTCACACAGTCAGTGTTCCATCTGCACAGTGACCTTCTGTACAGGTGTGAAAGGGGATTATCTCTCTAATACAATACACCAGACCTGAAATTCAGCTAAATGCAATGCCATAACAGCATTCATTTGTTCATATGGATTATTTTTCATCCCCTGAAATGGCTGAGACAGTGGAACTCTCTGTCCCCAGTACAGTGCAGTAGCGCGATGCTGTTGATAGGATGAGGAGGGATAGAGAGGAGCAGGTGATGCTGGGAACTCACCTTGGGCTTCTTGTAAAAGCCAGAGAGGTACCAGCGCAGCACCTGCTTCATGCGCAGGTAGGGGCTCTCCTCCAACACCGCCCTGGCAGAGACAGAAGGGCAGAGAGCAGTGCTAATATTAGCTTACCTGGCTCTCACACACACAGAGTACTACCTGCAGCAGTAGAGACAGTAATAGATACTCACAATGATAATAAATCAGCACAGTAAAAATACTACCAGTAGGGATAGTAGCAGATCTAGTAGTGGATACTCACTATAACAGCACTGAAGTAATAGTAGAACAGTAGTAGTACTGTAGTAGTGTGGGCAGCAGTACTAAGAGATAATCACTGTCAGTAAGTCAGCAGTAGGAGAACAATAATAGTAGTGGAGATGTTGACACTCAGTTTGACAGTAAATCAATGTGGTGGAAACAGTAGTATAGCAGTGGATACAATGACATTATGACAGTAGTGGTAATATTTCACAAAGGAGGATCTTCTCAGTTGTTCATACTCCCTATACACAGCAGGCCAGTACTACAGTAGTAGCAGGAGATACTCACTGTGACAGCAAGTAAGTAGTAGTAGTACTACAGTATCACATATAAGCAGCTGGCCGGTAGTAGTTGTAGTATAATAGTAGCACTGATAGTATAGTTTTAATACTGTAGCAGATACTCACTGTGACAGCAGGTCAGCGTGGTAGTAATATTATAGTAGCACTGATAGTATAGTTTTAATACTGTAGCAGATGCTCACTGTGACAGCAGGTCGGCGTGGTAGTAATATTATAGTAGCACTGATAGTATAGTTTTAATACTGTAGCAGATACTCACTGTGACAGCAGGTCAGTGTGGTAGTAATACTATAGTAGCACTGATAGTATAGTTTTAATACTGTAGCAGATACTCACTGTGACAGCAGGTCGGCGTGGTAGTTATACTATAGTAGCACTGATAGTATAGTTTTAATACTGTAGCATATGCTCACTGTGACAGCAGGTCGGCGTGGTAGTAATATTATAGTAGCACTGATAGTATAGTTTTAATACTGTAGCAGATACTCACTGTGACAGCAGGTCGGCGTGGTAGTAATACTATAGTAGCACTGATAGTATAGTTTTAATACTGTGGCAGATACTCACTGTGACAGCAGGTCGGCGTGGTAGTAATACTACAGTAGCACTGATAGTACAGTTTTAATACTGTGGCAGATACTCACTGTGACAGCAGGTCGGCGTGGTAGTAATACTATAGTAGTACTGATAGTATAGTTTTAATACTGTAGCAGATACTCACTGTGACAGCAGGTCGGCGTGGTAGTAATACTATAGTAGCACTGATAGTATAGTTTTAATACTGTAGCAGATACTCACTGTGACAGCAGGTCGGTGTGGTAGTAATATTAGTAGCACTGATAGTATAGTTTTAATACTGTAGCAGATACTCACTGTGACAGCAGGTCGGCGTGGTAGTAATACTATAGTAGCACTGATAGTATAGTTTTAATACTGTAGTTTAATATTATAGTAGCACTGATAGTAAATACTGTAGCAGATACTCACTGTGACAGCAGGTTGGCGTGGTAGTAATATTATAGTAGCACTGATAGTATAGTTTTAATACTGTAGCAGATACTCACTGTGACAGCAGGTCGGTGTGGTAGTAATATTATAGTAGCACTGATAGTATAGTTTTAATACTGTAGTAGTAATATTATAGTAGCACTGATAGTATAGTTTTAATACTGTAGCAGATACTCACTGTGACAGCAGGTCTGCGTGGTAGTAATATTATAGTAGCACTGATAGTATAGTTTTAATACTGTGGCAGATACTCACTGTGACAGCAGGTCTGCGTGGTAGTAATAGTCGGAGAGCTTGTCCAGGAAGGAGCGCGGTTCCAGGATGAAGGTGGGCAGAACCACCTTGGACAGGTCCATCCCGGGCCGGAGCTGCTTCAACAGGGTCCAGATCAGACCCTTATTCTCCTCCGAGACCGTCTCCACCTGGGACGCTCCTCCAGCCTGAGGGAACCACACATCGCTACCTCACTACACCGCCCGAGTGAGCCGGCCTGGGCTACACACATTACTCACATGTGTACATCTTTAATGTGCATCATAAATAAACATGAGATCATGTATCTGTCTCACATATATATTAAATATACATGAGATCATGAATATGCATATATATAATATGCACCTTAACTGTGTATGCCATCATCTTAAATAGGTGCTTGAGTTCAACATAAACATTTAATATAAATACATAATATGTACCTTATACAGAGATTACATTATATATTTATACATATTTTGTTTCAAATATGCATGAGATACATGTATTACATATCTATATGAGACATATATTACATAGACATATATTGCTTATATATTATTAAAGTACATATAGGCCCATACACACACACACACACACACACACACACACACACACGCACACTCAGACACACACACACACACACACACACACACTCACACACACACACACACGCACACTCAGACACACACACACACGCACACTCAGACACACACACACACACACTCACACACACTCACATACACACACACACACACGCACACTCAGACACACACACACACACACACACACGCACACTCAGACACACACACACACACACTCAGACACACACACACACGCACGCACACACACTCAGCACACACGCACGCACACACGCACACACACACACAGTGTATAAATGCATTCATCACTCAGGTGGGCACAGGTGAGGCGCTTTACCTCTCCCATCTCCTCCTGGCTTTGTTCTACGTAGGTAGTGGCCTGCAGGCCAGGGGAGAGGTCGTCCGATTGGTCCATGTCGCTCTCCTCGGTCAGCCTCCCCCCGTTCTCATTGGTCCCATTGTCCGATTCTTCGTGAGCCTCCTTCTCCGATTTGTCAGAGTAGCCATCAGTCTCCATGAGGTTGTTTTCCAGCATGGACTCATTCAATCTTTAAAAACACAAACAAACACGGATGTGCCGCAGCCACACGCCCACACGTGGATGACTCATGCGTGCATGAATGGATACAGTAAGTGAGCCGAGGAGCATCGTGTAAGATTACACTATCCCCCGACACTGATCCTCACCACAACTGCCCTGGATCACCGGCCAACAGCAGCAAGACAATCGCTGCACACCTTCCGACATGGTGTGTAGACCCACCTCTGCAGACCATACCTGTGCTAACCATCATACCCCCGTTTAGCACTTGTTGCAGCCATATGTGACACTTGGATTATGTATTACGTTTATTACTTGGCTATGCACTATGTTTTCATCTAAGGCATTTAGCTGTTGGCTGTGCTATGCTTATTACTATGACGATTACACAGACTTTATTTTTAGCTCTGGACTGCTGCAGCAACGTTTCAATGATGCCTTTCTTTCCTGTGTTGACGCTGACTGTCTGCACTCCTTGTGCGTCGCTTCGGATAAAAGGGTCTGAAGAATTATCAGCAATAAATATAGCTTGTGCTACACTGCCATGAAAATACGCCTTTTATGAACGCCAATGGAGTTAACAACTTACAGAAGCCTGAAAACAGCAGCGTCACTCTCACACTCAGACAGCAGCGTTCACTCTCACACTCAGACAGCAGCGTTCACTCTCACACTCAAACAGCAGCGTTCACTCTCACACTCAAACAGACTCACACTCAAACAGCAGCGTTCACTCTCACACTCAAACAGCAGCGTTCACTCTCACACTCAGACAGCAGCGTTCACTCTCACACTCAAACAGCAGCGTTCACTCTCACACTCAAACAGCAGCGTTCACTCTCACACTCAAACAGCAGCGTTCACTCTCACACTCAGACAGCAGCGTTCACTCAGCAGCGTCACTCACACTCAAACAGCAGCTTCACTCTCACACTCAAACAGCAGCGTTCACTCAAACAGCAGCGTCACACTCAGACAGCAGCGTTCACTCTCACAGCAGCTCAAACAGCAGCGTTCACTCTCACACTCAGACAGCAGCGTTCACTCTCACACTCAAACAGCAGCGTTCACTCTCACACTCAAACAGCAGCGTTCACTCTCACACTCAGACAGCAGCGTTCACTCTCACACTCAAAATGCCAGGTGGCTGGTTTTTGTTTTCGCCATAAAACCTGACCCAAGAAAAATGGGGAGAGGAGAGTTAACTATGTAATTATTTTTAAAATCTATTAACTGTTGAGTAACCATGAAAACCTGCACCCCCCGGCTCTCCAAGGACAGGAGTGAATATCAGTGCTTGTGAATGACAAATAATTGCACATTTTAAAAAAGTTGTTTATTTTTCAAATTTTGCACTGTGCAGAATCGGAAGCCTGTTTATCATTTAAAGAAAACAAATGAAGCACTCCATTTGAAGTGTCTCAATGTAACTAAGCTCTTATTGACTTAACAAGACAACTGTGTGATGGGCATAGAAGATAAAAATGAAGAGGAAGAGGAATTAGGGATGGTTTTCCGCGCCAGGTCTCTGAGGTGGGCACAGTAACAGAGGGGTACGAGATGGCCCTTGAGGTCTTCAGCCAGAGGGTGAAGACCAGCTGTGAATCACACGGTCCCGAGAGCTCCGTTCCCCCGGCAACCGCCACCATCCTCACCTTCAAGCGTACGGAGCGACACCGCCGTTTCCAAGGTCGCGCACACACGCAGACAGAGAGACAGAGGGACGAGGCAGGCATCCCGCCCACGCGGCTCTCAAAAGTCAAATTCAGCACCCCCACAAAAATCAGATTATCTGACTGAAAGCAGGGATCAAATCAAAACAAACGCTTGGGATTGAAACCACCCTATCAGTATGCGGGAGACGTAGCGGCCGATCCGCCAGAAAACCCATTTTCATCGCTGATGGAGGATCAGACAGTCTCGGCGCTGAAAACAGACAGCGTGTTTACTCCAGGCCCAGCGGTGCCCGCTGTCGCTCTTATTCAAGCTCCTAACAGTGGCCCTGTGTGTCTCCTGCAGAACTCAGGCCAAACACAGCCGTCCGCCCCGAGGGAGATACAGCACAGAGGAGCTGCCTTAACGCCGCCTCTCGCCCCGTGTGGAGGGAACATAAAGGCACAGGCTGCTCAAAGTCGGAAATCACCCGCATTCAGAAACGGCCATAAACAGCGATGCAGTATACAAGCTGTCTTACCTCACAGGCCGGAATGAGGCAGGTCTCTGGCCAGGTCTCAAAGGAGAAATAAAAACAGCAGGCTACTTCAAAGCGCTGGACCACAGCATGTCTGAGCCCTCTCTGAAGCCGCTGCTAGTGATCTGTAACTAGGCTGGCAGGCGGATGTGAACAGATCTGATTTCTGACACTCTCCCTCCCCTCGGCGCGCGGTAGCTCTGCGTACAGCTGCTTTGTTGTTGATGCCTAAGCTAAGGTTGCTCTCTGTCTCTTCCTGCTCCTCTGTCAGTCACATGACCCAGCCAAGGGCTGCTGGGATTGGCTGGGAAGGTAAGATGACAAAGGAGCTACAGTGGCTGCAGGGTGATGGGGGGGGGTAATTTCTATGGTGATTAACTGGGAACGCGTGCATGCCTTTCCTAACACAGAGACACAAAGAAACATCACACACAGAACATCAGACACACACGCATGAACAACGCACGCACACAACAAAAAATGACACAAGCAGACAAACATAGAAAGACCCACCCTCATTTGCACACACCCATACAAACAGACATTAATGACGCACAAGCACACATAAAACACAGTTAAACACCCTTATGTCCATAAAACAGAAATTAAAGGACTGATGTGCACGCGCGCACACACACACACAACCTTCACAGACAGATATTAAAAAACACACACACACACACTCATACAGAAAGACATTAAAGGGCAGATACACAGAGAAAGCCAGACATCAAAGGACACGCAAACACACACACACGAACACTCACCTACATGCCCACACACACACACACACACACACACAGTCGGACACTTGCCCACATGCCCACACACATAGACAAACACACACACACACAAACACACACACATTTGAGAGACTGCTTGATGTTTGCCTCCTCTTTCATGTTGCCCAGGGCAGCCAGGCCCACAGGCTCTGGGGGCCATTATAGAAAAGGACAGCCTATTACTGAGAGCAGGAGGGAGGTTATGAATTACAGACATTACCAAGAGGCTCTCCTTTTATCACTGTGGGGTGAATGCAGACCAGGACACAACGGCCATTACAAAGAAATGCAAGGGAACAATGACACTCCAAAGACCCACTCCTCACATTTATGGTAGTTAACTTACCGCAATAAGCATATACATGCCTGCCTGGGGTTTCCGTGTGGCTTTTTTTTCTATCACTGTGTCCGTCAATGTGTCAGTATGTCTTTGGCTGTGTCTGTGTGCCAGTGAAAGTGAGAGCTGCTAAGATTCTTGGCATGTCAGTATCTTTGTGAGTGACTGCGTGTCAGTATGTCTGTATGTGTGTATTTCAGTATGTCTGTGTGTCAGTGCTGCTGTAGGTATATCAGTATTTTGATGGATGTGACTGCAAATCAGTATGTCTGTATGTGTGTGTGTCAGTATATCTGTGAGTGTCAGGGTGTCAGTAGGTCTGTTGTATGTGTGTGTGTCAGTATGTCTGTGAGTGTCAGGGTGTCAGTAGGTCTGTAGTATGTGTGTGTGTCAGTATGTCTGTGAGTGTCAGGGTGTCAGTAGATCTGTAGCATGTGTGTGTCAGTATGTCTGTGAGTGTCAGGGTGTCAGTAGGTCTGTAGTATGTGTGTGTGTGTGAGTGTATCTCTGGCTGTGGCAGTGTGTTAGTGAGACTCACTGGAAGAGCTCGTGGTCAGAGAGGGTGGAAGACTGCAGAAGGTTGAGGATGTGGGAGGACTCTGAGGAGCAGCTGAGGTCGCCGTCACGGCCGGCCTTAGAGGTCAGTTTGTACAGGCTGGAGCAGCTCAGGGCGATCTCCAGAGCGTCCATCCAACACCGACCTGGAGCAGAGGGAGAGAGAGAGAGGGAGGGAGAGAGGGAGAGACAGAGAGAGAGATAGAGAGGGAGAGAGAGAGAGAGAGAGAGAGAGAGAGGGAGAGACAGAGAGAGAGAGAGACAGAGATCACACTCACATATTGTACACACAAATGCACACACACAAGCACACCCACATGATATTCAAATATTCCCACAAGAGAACAAAATACATACTCATAAACACTCACACACACATAGACTTGTGTACAGATTCATACACACTTGCATTCAAATTCACACACGCATGCATTCTTATGTGTATACACACACTGCTCTACACTCTACACGCTCACACATACACTACACCTCCCACAATGCACAGGGACTGACCATCAGACTCTGATGCAGCTCTGAAGATCAGATAGCTGCTAGGCAGTGGCTGGGTAATGGAGCCTACATTCTCCCCTTTCGGGCCCTGTAGCAAAACACAGACACAGTTCATTACAGACACCGCTATGCTATGCTAAACAGCTGCACTGTATACAATTAACACAGCGTGCTATGACAAATAACCTCCGCAAGCTCCCATTATGCACAGCGGAGAGGCCATTTTCCTTGCCATGGTCGATCTGTGTTTGGGTTCAGAGGTCACGCTTGTCTAACTGCGTAAGCATCAGGAACACACTATCCATTTTTTCCACAGCCCTAATCAATGGCGACTGAGCATTCTGACCTTCGACTGAACATTGATTAACAGTCATTGACACACACAGATGGGTGGTGCACACTGACCCAGTGTTGTGTGTTTTTGGTGTTTGTGCAGGCAGTGTGCAGTGATCTTTAAGGCCCATTTGCCTCGCCCTGACATTGATCAGCTGGCAGAGATGGAAAACCCCGGCTTCAGAGAGTAAAAGGACAACCCCATATTTGCTCTACCTGTGCACAAAACCAGCTGATTCTAATTTGCACAACTCTTCAGCCAGGTAGATGAGCTGATTTGTGAAATCACCTGTTTTTGTGCACAGGTAGAGCAAATACATAGTAGTGCTTTTACTTTCTGAAGCTGGAGTTTTCTACCTCTGTCAGCTGATGTATCACACCCTGCAGTCTGAAAAAAGTGTTGCACAACAATAATTTCTGAGAAGTGACATTTCACCAACAGTATGATTTTTTTAAGGCCATAAAAGTTAATTCTCTTACTTCCCCCTACAACGATTTCCCACATGCCTTCATGTACATTCATGCACTTTTTACAGATACGACACAGCTGTCCTGTTTGTAAAGTTACTGAGCAAATGAACAGGATGTCACATTTACAAAAGTTACTTCAGCTTCTGTTTCATGAGCATCTCCTCCAGTAAGGTCAGGAGGTATGGCTGGGGTCTCAGGCGGCCTCCACCCATACCTCCAGTAAGGTCAGGAGGTATGGCTGGGGTCTCAGGCGGGCTCCATCCATACCTCCAGTAAGTTCAGGAGGTATGGCTGGGGTCTCAGGCGGGCTCCATCCATACCTCCAGTAAGTTCAGGAGGTATGGCTGGGGTCTCAAGCAGCCTCCACCCATACCTCCAGTAAGTTCAGGAGGTATGGCTGGGGTCTCAGGCAGCCTCCATCCATACCTCCAGTAAGTTCAGGAGGTATGGCTGGGGTCTCAGGCAGCCTCCACCCATACCTCCAGTAAGTTCAGGAGGTATGGCTGGGGTCTTAGGCGGCCTCCATCCATACCTCCAGTATGTTCAGGAGGTATGGCTGGGGTTTCAGGCGGGCTCCACCCACCCACCTTCATGGCCCAGATTGACTTGTCCAGCGGGTGGTAGAGCTTGAAGCAGAAGCCGTCCTTCTTGGAGGGCCTCTCGATGAGCTTGCAGGCGTTGAGCAGGACGGTGCCCACCCAGTGGTCCACCTTGGGGGTCTTATAGATGAGAAGGACCCCCGGCTTCAGCACACACCACAGCTTCGTCCAGCTCTTCAGCGTGCCTCGGATCTGGGGGAGAACGCAACGTCAGGTTCAGGTCTGTTTCCATCCCCATAATCACCACCGACGTTCCTAACCCATATGCCAATATCCATTTACTTTCCCGGGAGGACAGGGAATCGGCCGCACCGCTCTCGGACGCGCTCGATATGAGACGGACGATGGCCTCGCAGCCGAGGTTCACTGTACCTTCAGCCAGTTGGACATGATGATCACGCTGGGGTCCTTCAGAGCGCTGAACAGCTCTTTGGCCGCCCTCTTCTTCTCCTGGCGGTACGTCTTCTTCTGGAGCTGCCGGAGAAACACAGAGGAACACGACTGTAGCAGCAGTAGAGACATGATTGTCCTTTGTTGCTTGTTGTCAATTTGTCAATGCGTGTACAAAATCGTATGAAATTATATTCTTTTTCTAGCCACTAGGTGGCGATGTAGTAAAAAACATGATGAGCCCATTGGAACAGCCTCAGCTGTGGATTGTGATTGGTACAGTCTTGCTACATTGGAGCCGTAGCAGCTGTTGCTCCTGCAGGTTCACTAGTCTGGTGATGAGAAAATTCTGCACTGCAATGAACCAATGCGGTTACAATTTAATATTCATTTAATATACACGCAATATATAATTTAAATGGAAATTATGGTGAAACCGCCAAGATACATGATGTGTAAATTCTTCAAATTGAACGGTAGTCTACTGTGCTCCTATAATTTAATTTAATTTCAGAATGGTTGTAACTTCTAATGGCACCAGGAGCATACAAATGTATTCCAGTCCAAGGTCTGCTCATAAAAGTGATGCATCTCCAACCTGAAGTCTGTGAATAGTGCCGTTTTTATAGATATTGTAACAAAGAGAGTTATGGATCTGATTTTTTCACTGATAGAGCTGTTCAGACATCCTGCTGGTGCTCAGAAAGTCCAAATGTCACCACTCTGCACCCAGAGAATCATAAAAATATGATTATAGATAATCTATACACCATCCAGATATGCAACTCTGTATTTTTAAAATTGAAAGGTCTGTCTCCAATATCATTGAAACATTGTCAGTTTCATGCATCCTTTTGGAGAAGCATCAGGAGGGGCACAGCGATGAGACAATGGACATTCTGTACTGAAATGGAGAACCTGAAACCCCTGTCACTAATCAAAAAGTCCTGAAATGAAAGGCCCTCTTTGTTCCTCGTCATGTTTGCCAGCTACACATCACATTCAGTAGTTTTAAATGGCATTAACAACACTGCAAGTCTGAGAATAGAAATGTCAGTGTGTAACCAAAAGTGTGTCGTTACTATTTCGGCCAAAAAAGGCAAAATCCTCACACCATCTGACATCCTCCTAAAATCTTCCATGTGCAGTGACACACGTTCTTGCACATATATCAAATGGACTTAGCTATCCTACTCGTGAAAATACTGGGCAAATAAGGGCGGGTTACTATTCCAGTTACTTCCTTCTGTGTCATCAACCTGCTGATACCATTTTATGAGGATTTCTTTACTTAAAATCAGGAAGTAAGTTTGGATGAAGTTGGCTTTTAAGAGGATATACGAGAAATAGAGGTAAATCTATACAGGTGGATCAACAGAATCTGTGAAGGCAGCCAGGAATTGATCCAACAATGGGAGGCGGGGCTTACATTATGTGAAGGTGGTGGGCGGGGCTTGGTTTATGATGAGGGTGGTGGGCGTGGCTTACCTTTAGAGACTCCTTCCGAGCCAGCTTCTCTGTGGGGGAGGAGCTTTCCTTATCATGGCCATTAAACACTCTGTACTCCAGCTGCCAATGAGGAAAAGGGGGAGGGGGTTAGTGAGTGAAAACATGACAGCGAATGACTCATGACAGACCGAGGTTGAGTACGTGTTTAAAAAACTTTCAGCTCATAAGTTTACATACTGATAATGTTCCAAAAAGAAGAAGGCAGGTCGATGAGAACAGATCCCTGTTCAACAAAACTAATCAAAACATACTTAAAACAAAATGTTGAATTATATGTAAGAACTTTTTTTCTGTAACATTTGTGAAAATAAATTATTTCTTTTTCAGAATGTATCAGTAACTTGCTGAAATTGTATTGGAATTCACTGTGTGAGATGTTAAAGGGTTATTTCAGATTAAGTATTTGACCAAAGAGGACTGGACACCTGTGTGTCCCTTTGACCGCCTGAATAGAACAATTCACTGTAAATAATTCACCACTGAGCTAGTTTCCTATCTACAGTAGCTGCTGCTGTCCTGTTTATGTGCAAAAGAGAGGTGTTGCTTCACACATGGCCAGCTGTTTTTACCAAACAGCCGGCCCAGACCGGCCGGTGGGACATGGGCAGGGTTGGGGTTAGTTTTAAGATAACACATGTAAAAACAACTTACTTTGGCCTGCATAACACATTTCCCACTGACAGACACCTCAGTGACCTGCACCGCTGTAGATAAAGCAGAGGTGGCTAACTAATACTAAGGCTAGCCTTCCCTCAGATACAGAGTTCATGGTGTTGTTATGATGTGCAAAAAAGTTACCATGTCAGAGTGGTTATTTTCTGTGGTAGGTCACAGAAAACATTTTAGCTGATTTAAGTAGAAAGTTTAGGTATGCCCGGTGTGCAGTGTATTTTCTCATGATCCATATTCCATACTGGTTAGGGAGCTGGGTTTGTCTCTCAAAGGTTATAGATTTGATTTCAAGGTGGGGCACTGCTTTTGTACACTTTAACAAGGTATTTCATCTGAATTGCTTCAGTAAATATCCACCTGTATAAATGCAATGTCTTCGTGGGAAGAGGTTTTAGTCATGTACTGTTGTTGTTTTTTCTTTACTTAGGGCGTCACGACACAATCTGGAGGGTGCGTGCATCCCAAACTGTAATAGGTGCCTATAGCGCGACTACCCAAAAGGTATTTCAATACTGCCAGATTCGCATGCCGAGCAGAAGGGGTAAAGCATTCGTCCAGTCATCTACTGCCACCGTGTAATAGACTAAAAACTAGATAAACGCCTTTTATCAAAACAGAAGCATGCTGACTGCGCGTTTGGAAAAAAAAAAGAGTAAGGATGCTTTCCGAGCATCGCCGTGCAGACAAGCGCTATGTTAAACTGCAATCTCGTTGGGTGTGGCGGTATCGACCCGCTCTCGACTCGGATCGACAGTTGGGCTTAATTAAGAAACAGATGTCCGTTTAAAGTCCGGTGCGGCGCGCGGATGGATGGCGTTTTAACCGAATTCTCAGAGCGACGTGCCTGACAGCGGTTATTCTCCCATCTGTCCGCTGAACCGGAATGATAAGGATAGCTCCTTCCAGTGAGTTCACCGCTACACGCGGATGTTTACGCCTTTCAAATAAAACCCAGAGGTACAAACATTTCTACAAAAAAAAACTAAATAAATAAATAAATAATGACCATGAACACTGACTTAGCAAAATGTTATACATAGAGACAGGGCTATGTCGAATGTCCAGTGGCCGACTCGTTTACACGGGATATAATTCAAACCCTAACGATTAAGGACATATACAAGAAAAGGGCATTTTAACCAGTCAAGTTATCTATTAGCCTATGACCTATATATATCATTAATCAATATTTATAACTGAATGACAAAAAAAGCATTAAGGTCTTCACTACTAACAAAAATAGTTTTGTTCCAACAGATACATGTTTAAATGAGTACCCTTTCAGTACCTTTAACTCATTTTTAAGTTTTTCAAGTTATATACCCAATCCTGTAAACGGACAATTGGTGTTACACAATGATCAAACTCCAATATGAGGGAGAGTCAATACTCTTAACTCTATTCTTTGTAGAAAACTAGTAAGTAAAATTAGCTGGAGGAGTCTTAAAAAAGCCAGCTCCATTCCTGCAGGCCTTCGTCAGCATCCTGGTGAGAGAGGGGGTAAGCTCGGGTGACTTGAAGGAGACGGTAATGACACACAGTGCAATTTTGGTGCTGGACACATCTGTCAGTAGAACGGTAATTATCAAAGCCATCGCTGTCAGTGCAGGGCTGTTATCATGTCAATTACATGTATTTCAGGCATTAAAACTGTGACTGGGAGCCGGTACAAAGGGGGCCATCACTATCATTCGGAACGCCCATATGGACTGACCCTTTATAGCGTTTGCTTTGAAAACAAAACTGTGTTTTTTTATATACATTTTAACTTTGTAACTGTGGCAACCAAACACATGAGTGATTGGCTCCGCCTACTGCTTAGATGGTGAACGTGACTCGGGTATGGGCGTGAGGAACCGTTGCCGTTTGGCGGTGTGAAATGTATGGTGAAGGAGGGAATGTCCTTCAGGTACACAGCCTGGACCAATCACCAGTCTCGCTGAGTCACTGTCACACAGCCTGGACCAATCACCAGTCTTGCTGAGTGACAGTGGGCTAATCACCGGTCTTGCTGTGTCACAATCACACAGAAATTGACCAATCACTTGTCACATGATCTGGACCAATCACCAGTCTTGCTTTGTCATGATCACAAAGCAATGGGCCAATCACCAGCCTTCCTGAGTCACATTCACTAAAAACTGACCTGTTCCGGGGTCAAGCTCATTCGTCATTCCTCATTTGCAGCTTGACTCACTCACACACGTGTCCTTCTCGTTAAGAGCGCTGTCCTTAAGCCTCATTTACACATTTCGTGGCCCTCCTGCACCTTGTGAAATTGCTTCATCAAAATCCCAGGGAGAAACACCATCATTACTCCCTCTCCTGCATAATTTTGACCCCGCCTCCCCTCTTCTCTGTTATTCATATCAGTTCCAGGATCCAGTGAGGAATTAGAGCATCGATAACAGAATGTACCATTACAATACACACATGGCATAGCGGGCTCCCCTTGAGACTCACATAGCTTACAGTTCACATTCCTTCCATCTACACACAAGGCTATTCACCGAAGTTATTTCAAGTGCGACAGCCGAGCCCCACCCACAGCCCTGACCTTGTGGCCTTGTGGTTTACACTCCCAGTGAGTTAAAGGCCCATTTCTTTGATTCATCCTGGCCTTTTTTTTTTAGCAATTAATCACATCCTGTGGTTTAACAACAGTGTTGCAAAATGATCTGAAAATCGACATGACATGGGAACCGTGGGCAGTGTGGCCATTAAAATATTTCCCTAATGCTGCAATGTAGACTTTTTGCAGTTGGTACAGATGTGACGTAGCTATGCTACGCAACTTAAGGGATGAACTGTTTGTGACTGTTTCTGAAGCAAAAGTATTAAAATAAGTAAACTCAGGAAGTCTGATTGCTACATGAGCCAGTAAGACCATTTTATTTCAGAACTGCGAAAGCTGAAGTGAGACAGAACGAGTCCCCCGCCCCCACCAAAAAAAAAAAATATAAGATTGTTATGCTTGAATGGGTAAAGACTACACAATCCACATGAAAACAGAGGTTAGCAAATTTAAATTGCTGTTTCCATAACAATGACTTATGAGTTGGTTGAGCGTATCAGTGTCATCTTTAGACTCTGGACTCTGTGGATTCTGGAAGAATACAGCAGGCGTTCGCAGACACTCTAAAATGAGGTCATTTGCAGTGCAAAAACAAAGTGTTCTCTGAAAATGTTACAAAACCACCTAGAAGACTTTCTGATCTGAGTGGTGGTAGTGGGGGTATGGGGGGCGGGGGGGCACAGTAAAAATGGCAGCCATAAAAACACGCAGGATGGATTTGTTTGTTTCTTCGATGCTGAACATGAGCGGGGGTGACATTTCGGACAGCCCAGTCATTGCTCACTGATTGCCATTGTGTCCCTGGTGGCACTAATAGGGACAGCAGCAGGAAGTGTTTCTACAGAGCTGGACTGAGGGAGAGGAGAGCAGGGAGAGAGAGGGGGAGAGAGAGGGGGCCTCTTACCTTGCTGGTGGGAGACTGAGCGGGGCTGACTTCATCTGGCACCTGGAGCAAGCCATTCCTCTCCATTTCGCCACCTGTCAGTATACACACACACAGACACACACACAAACACAGCCACACATAGAGACACACACATACACACACAGCCGCACACACAAACACACACACACACACAGACACACACATGCACACACACACATAGAGACATACACACAGACACACACACACACAGACCCACCTCAGTTACTGATACAACCGCCAGAAAGCTTTACTGAAAAAACAACTCTAACTTCAACAAGAGTTAACATACGGGTGGCTAGGCCAATAAATAATTTAGCATGCTATACTACAGTTATAAAATATAGGCAAAGAAAGTTGAAATTCATTAAATATGCAAACATACACTGACATACACTAATAAAAAAGATTTAAGTGAACTGTGTGTGTTCGTGTGTGTGCATGGTTGTGATGCACTCTGTCTTCTTCCCTCTGTCTCTCTCTTTCTCTCTCTCACCCCCTTCCTCTCTCCCCCTCTCTCTGCAGTGGTACTTCAGAACCATGTGAGCTGGCAGGCTCTCGGTGAGCGGGGCGAGGTGATACTGAAGACGCGGTTTGAATCAGACAGCTCTATCGAGCCCCAGTTAGCGCTTAGCGGAGGCGGTATCACACAAAACCCCAGCTCCTTTCCTGGCTGCGGGAACTACATCTTCCCCTGAGTGCTATTTCTGTCGCTCAACCTTCAAAGCTCAACGCAAACGCGCAAGTACCACCGGAGCTTTGGGACCGCGCCGCACTACAGCCCTTAAAACGTTAATCATTTATGAGAATAATTTAATCGAGTGCTACTAAACAAACTACCAATCTAGATAATGGCTTACTGAAGCAGTTGTAAGGTTTGGCAATCACGTTGGCCAAGTGCGATGAACTGTGAACTTCAAGCTAACAATTAACAACAGGGCAGATAAAAGGGAATATTGTGTTGTCAATGACTGACAAGCTGGACCGTTGCTATATTGCTTTGCTTGTCTCTAACAGGAAACACCTCCTTGATATTATCTTCATTAATAATTCTGAGTGGAGTGATAATGTCCCTACCCTTTCATAACGCTAGTTTACATTTTTTTAAATGAATATAAAGGTAGGCATATCATGTGATTCTGAGAATATGACGTCTTTGCTCCCCATAATGGCTGTAGCTATCGTGTGCCATCAATCAGAAATGTAAGAACCAATCAAAACACTAAAAAAAATACATAATTCCATATTTAATCCAGGTTAATTTAGTTCTAGCCTCATTCGTCAGGCTTAGCTAATAATTCAATTTTCAGATACTACGTCTGGAAAATAAATTAATTTGTTTAGGTGGGACTTCAACTGTAGGTCGGGGGAACATCTAACATACGTTTATCAATTACAGGACAGTCAAAACTGCTTATTAGTAAAGGCTTCATAAAGCTACACATCTGGATCAAAAGAAAAAGTTGATTGGATGGAGAGTGTTCCGAAGGGGTGGGGTTTAACCACATCTGTACAAATAGAGGCAAACGATTGGATGGGGATTGTTTCAGAGGGGCGGGGCCTCCTGGTCACCTGGGCTGAGTGGTGGGTAGAGGTCATGGTCTCCAGCGTAGGAGAGGTTTCTCGTGAGCGAGCGGGGGTCCATCTTGTGCGGGGTGGTGGCAGTGGGGCACAGGGAAAACCTTCGGCGAAACAGGTTCTCCTCTTTCATCCTGTCCTCCGTCCCTCTCTTCTGCAGAGAATAAGGCAGAGAGAGATTTGTGTTTAGTACATTTATTGTTTGTTTAATATGATCATTTTTAACTGTGATGCAAACATGCAAACTTTATTCTTAGCTGTATGTATTTTGTAAAATATATCATGTCTACACAGCCTATAAACCTTTTCAAAATTAAAAGCGAGACTGGATTCAGAGAGAGAAAAACAAACAATCTGGGACAGCAGTGTTGGGACCAAGAGCTGCTGATAGCAGGACTGTGGGCTGCGCCGGCTACATTTCCAGGAGGACCGTAGCGTCCCAGCGTGCCCCTGTTGGGCGTATCCAGCAAACCCACTCAAACCACAAGCAGATGTCTGGAATCTGTGGTGAACACCATTCCGCCCCTGGGCAGAGCAGCCATTCACACAGTGCCCCCTGGGGTTTGGAGGCCTGAGCAACACATTCTGCCAGCGCGCTCCGATCCTCAAATCCCCCTCCTCCCTCTACCTCATCTCTCTGTCTCTTTCTCCTCTTTACTTATCCCTCTGTTTTACTTGTCTCCTTCCTTCCCTCCCTCTCCTTCTCACAATCGATTCTCTCTTTCCTATCTGTCCCCCTCTTTCCTTCCTCTTCCCATTTTCTCTCTCTGAATTTCACTTTGTTTTCTCCATTTCCCTCTCCCCCTCTTTCTCTCTACCTCCCTCCCCTCTCCGACTCCCTCCCTTCCCCATCTCTCCCTCTCCCCCACCATCGTCTCTCTACCTCTCATCTCTCCCTCTCTCTCCTCCTCTGTGCCGGAGTCTTTACATGTAAAACAAGTGCAGCTATTTATAGAAGCCGCCCCCATGCATTTCTGGTACCGGAGAGGACGAGAAGGAACATTTGACCGAAACCAAACATGTGACAGCGCGACGTGGGCATGTGTGTGCGATCTCCGCATGGTTAAAACCGATAGCTGCGCTGCACAGAATGTTGACAGCCGGCTCCTGGAACACTCCTTCTTATCAAACGGATGGGAGCGCTGCACATTGCAGCTACCCAAAGCCGTACTGCGGCCTGTGCAGACCCCTGGGGTGGCAGTGCAGCGCAATGGTTAGGGAGCTAGGCCTGTACCCTAGAGATTGCAGGTTTAATTCCCAGGCAGGGCACTTCCATTTTTACCCTCCACCTGATATTCTTCAGTGAGTTCTGATCCTGAACCATTATGCAGGTATGCTTCCCTTAATGGCCATGATGCTTTCTATGAAATAGGACGTTGTGTGATTTGGACGGTGTGCAAACTCCATATTATCAAAGCTATATGGGATACTGTAGTGTACCTGTATTGACTAAACAGCCAAGATACTGTACACATACAGTACTGTATTTCAGCTAATGTATCTGGCTAAGGTAATATATGGGTTAAATAGGGTCCGTCCGCTACGTCCCGTTCTCTGATCAAGATTTCTGAACTCTATTATAACCTTATTTGATCACAATGTACATGCGGTTGGACGTTGCCCAAACAGACATTATACCTGTACTACACAGCCTTGTAAGTGCTCTGGATAAGTGTGTGTAACAAATGACTTTAATGTAATGTAATGTAACACTGCTACAACATTTGCACTCAACAGTCTGGCTTGGGATAGTCGGGTCAGGGGGAGAGGGAATCCACGGCCCAAGTTCTGTCCAGGGACAGGACTGCTAGCCCATGATGCATTGCAGCTGTCACTGGAGCGGTTGTCTCATGGGGGGGGGGGTTCTGCAGCGCAGGTGTTCCACTCCTGGCGGGATGCCAAAACTCAGGAGGCCCTGTTCCTTCCCCTCTCTCATGTGGGTTCCCTGATCCCAGCTAAAACTGTACGGTAGGTGGACCCTCTCTCCAGCCAAAGACACAACACATATACTGTAGTATTTCTGGGACCACACCCCAGAAATACACTGCAATATATTCTAAATTTACAGACTTTATGGGAAATATAGCGAGCACCTTCTCCCAGGAACATATTCTCAGCAACATCTGTTTCTGAAAATACTAAATAAAAGTAAGTGAGATATTCAATGCCACTGTCTTTGTGCTCGGATATTGTGAAGTGGACACATTCAATTGAAATACTTTTCAGTGAGGGTGTCTCTCCTTGGCAGGCCTGGGTTTAGCCCCCGCTGTTCTCTAAGACAGCCCCCCCTTCCTCCAAACAACAGGCATGCACATTCCAGTACATTCTATGACATCATTCCCATAAATATGTTTCCGGTTTTAGACAGTTATTCCCGCTAAACGCCGTGAACACTTCTAGTTTTAGCTGCTCTGAAGCCCGCCTGTTACGCACTGTGATCGGCACTGCGCGGACTGAGCGCGTGAGATTAAGCACTCCCACCGTGTTAACCGCCGCGGTTTATACGATGTTTTCTCCTCACGGAATATCGAGGTCTTAAATCGTCTAACCGCGTCTCTGCCGTGGCGTGTTACCATGGCTTATGCATGTGGTAATGTGATAGAACGCTGCAGTCTTAAATCTTAGGGACCATTAGGGCAGATTAAATCACGCGAAGGGCCGCCGTACCACCTTTTAACAATAATACCAACTCAGCTTACTGTAATCGACCAGCGCCTGTACACAAGTCATTATTTATGTCTGTGTGTGTGAGGGAGTACATCTATACGTGTGACTGTGTGCACGTGTGCGTGTGCACACGCATGTGTATTTGTGTGAGTGCGTGCATATGCCAGTGGGTGTGTAAGAGTGCACATGAGGATGTGATGGGTATGTGCACACATGTGGGTGAGAGTGTATCTGTGTGTGCGTTTTGTGTGCATGGTCCGTTTATTTGTGCGTGTGTGTGCACGTGTGTAACTGTGTGTGTATGTGTGTGAGTGTGTTGTATAAGTGCTTGTGCATGCGCGTGTGTGAGCGTGTGCATTGTGTATGTGTATGTGTGCGTGCATATGCCAGTGGGTGTGTAAGAGTGCACATGAGGATGTGATGGGTATGTGCACACATGTGGGTGAGAGTGTATCTGTGTGTGTGTTGTGTGTGCATGGTCCGTTTTATGTGTGTGTATGTGTGTACATGTGTGTGTGTGTGTGTGTGTGTGTGTGTATACAAGTGCTTGTATGTGTATGCGTGCATATGGTGTGTGTGAGTGTGAGAGTGAGAGTGTGTCTGTGTGTGAATGATAAGCTCGTAAAGTTCCTCTGCTTCACATGCAAATCCGTGGGTCTGCAGAGCCATTCTCAGCAGACCCTGGTTGCCAGGGTAACCAGGCGGAGCGCTGGGATACAGAGTTTCAGATGGGCGCATGGCGCTGTAAGCATGGGGAGATACTCTGGCTTGGGTTTTTCTCCCTGTGCCCAAAGCCCAAACTACCGCGATGTCAGACCAACCAGAGCACGATTCGGACGCTAAGAGTTTAAACGGGACTCCGGGTGGTGTTTGAGCAAAGAAGCATTTCATCAAAATCCCGTCCTAAATCAATACGCTAAACAGCGTTAATGCATTCAGCCGACTGCTGGCAGCATCTGTCTGACTGTTCTCTGTAAATCAGGCTCTTCTCTCTCTGTATGAGGATAAACTAATGCAGTGAATGACAACCATACCCCTAAAGCAGCTTACACTTAACACTATCACATTATATAAATGTTGTTGTAACGTTGCCTCCATATTGTCCAATCCATGTGAGAACATCCCCTGCGATGGAGAACGTTGCCGCTATGTTGTGAAAATGTTGAGAAAGTCTTTCATGGTGGAGATTTCAGTCAGTGAATGAAAACCTGACCCCACCCCTAACGCAACCTATACCAAACATTTGCATAGCATTTCACAGTGCGGAATCGTCAGCATAACGTCGCCACAACATTGTGAGAACATTTCCTGGGGCCTAGGACGCAGGATGTTCACCTGGCCGGACCAGGCAGCAGCCACTCACCTGGAGAGCTCAGGAGCTGACAGCGTAAGGCTGCAAACCCCTCTGTAAGTAAAGAACAGACCGGACAAATAGATATGATACCAGAGTGCGAAAAAAAGGTACTGAACACAAATAATGCATTGATTTTACTGCCTTTCAGTCGTTGGTATCTGTTTAGGATGCAGTATGAGGCAGAATTTGGATCCTCCACATGCAGAATCTCTGCACAGCATGAGAAGCTATAAATAGACCACTGCAGTGAAGGCAGAACAGGGTGTGGTCCAGCGTTACAGGGTGCAGTCTGCAGCCCCGTTATACAACACAGCCCCGCTGCACAAAAAAACCTACAGGGAGCCACAGACTGCCCCCGTGGTGTGCTTAGCTCCACCCCCAGGGAGGGGCATATGCCCCCCGGGGTTGGAGGGTTCAACTGTGATTGACTGCTGGGAGAACCAATTAGAAGCTGCCCCCACCACCTCTGCAGCGGTGGATGAGAAGGGGGATTACACTGCCACATCTGGCTGCTCCTGCACCCCCTGGAGATTAGGGTGGGGGGGGCAGGGTGAGGCACAGATTAGATTTGACCCCCTGCCTTGATTATAACCCTGGGGGGGCGAGGAGTGAGGGGGGTTGGGGGTACCCAGGAATGGAAAATAAAGGTACTGATCCAGACTCATGATGCAGCAATCAGTTATTCCTGCTCTAAATATTTCTTATGTAGCCTCAATTTCACTTCAATGGCTGCATTTCAAATGGCAGAAGAACCGATCCAAGGATAAAGGAACCCGATCCCAGGTACAAATATTACAAAGATCTATCACACAGATCTTTCTTTTAATATTTGAAAATAATCTGCAGTCGATTATTTGGTGTCTGAGGGGTTAAAAGGACCTCGCTTAATCACCTGACTCAGGTGTGGTCTGTGCGGCAATGGGAAGCTGGGTATGATTTAGAACGGGGGTGGAGAGGAAACGTCCGCTTTCACACACTCTCAACAAACAACTCACACAATGTTCTCCCAGTCACAGCCCCAGGTTTAATGAAACCCCCTGGGTCTGTAACACACACACACACACACACACAAAAACAAAAAGTTACATCTGTGATTCACTCCCTGCAGAAAACTGCAGTCCTTCTGGCAACCGAAAGAGTCCAGTCAATGAGGAGAAACAGCGTCTTATATCAGTGCTGCTGGCTTAGAACCCTTGGGGCAAAATTATGACAGTCAACCATAAAATTGCCCCTTGTCCATTGAGAAAAAAAGTGTTTAACTGATGCATTAAAAAAATCAGACTATCTGACGCCCAAGTAATTTATACACTGTTATCTAAAACAGTGAGTGGCAGTGTTTGGCTCATATGTTTAAAAAGCTGGCCTCCAGGAATTAGCAGTTGAAACTGTGCCATCAGACAGCGGGCACAAAACAGGGCCCCAAAATCATGATCACGCACCCCTTAGCCTGTGCTCCTTCGGCCCCCCAGCACACGCACAGCGGGAGGTAGTGGAAAGTGACTAATCGGGGGGGGGGTGGGTGGTTTTGTTAGCATTGAGTTCTCTGTGTTTACAGCAGCACAGGGCCGCCCCTGTCTGGGTCATGACCTCCTTGGCTCTCGGCGCCGGTGTTGCAAACGGCGGCTCGGCCGGCGGTGCGTTGGCGGTACGGGAAAGAGCGCTGAGTTCAGGGTTTGCGTGTGTTCGGTAGAAAGGGCCTTAGCCAGAGCCAGGAGCCAGGAGGGCTCCCCCCAACAGTCGCATTGTATTTACACTGGAGCCTTCAATTAATTAGCTGACAGGGACAGATAAACAGCACAGAGAACAGAGCAGGTCTGATTCAGTGTTCTGGCAGGGCTGACTAACTATCACTCACAGACACACGCATACACACACACACACACACAAACACACTCACACACACACAAAACCAAACCGTCCTGCAGTGACCCCTCAATGGTAATCAACCGATTTGTTACGTCAAGGACAAGCACCGTGACCTTCTGTAACTATGCAGGAAGCAAAACATTGCTGCTTCTTCCAAGTGGCTGTTTTAATTTAATCATTACCTCTCTGGTGGTTGAATAAAGGTTTACGAGAGAAAACAACTTTTATTGGGAGAATAAACCTGTAGTGCAGGAAAGTCAACAACCTCACTTTACAACTAGCATGTAGTGTGTTGGAGTCACAGTCAAGTCTGGGAGGGTTGCAGTGACTGCAGGTTTAAGATTTAACTCCACCCCTGGAGGGCTGCAGTTTCTTCAGGTTTAACCCCAGTTGTCAACACTATGGCCCTGCAAATCTATCCACCCACCTTTCTCCTCTCTGATTAGCTACAAATATAGACCCTGTGTCTCCTCTCTTCTCTGACTGGCCACACAATAGACCCTGTGTCTCCTCTCCTCTCTGATTTGCCATGCAGACAGACCCTGTGAATCATCTCCTCTCTGATTGGCTACACAGATGGGTCCTGTGATTCCTCTCCCCTCTGATTGGCCCTGCAAACAGACCTCTCTAAGAGGTCACAGAGGAGCCAGACGTCTGCCCCGGGAGTGGCGGTTTCCTGCTTTCTCGGGGTGCGTGTCAGAGCTCTCAGCTCCCACTGACCCTACCCTTAAACTCTGGTTAGACAGACGCGGGCTCCCTGCCAGCCTCCCCACGCTGACCTGCCAAATCTGAGCCGCTGGAGGGGAACAGCGGCTGCCCCGGAAACCGCTGTGGAAACCGTGCCACGCAGAGCCTAACCAACGCCTTACTCACACACATGTTGCCCTTCTCAAGTTTCACACTCAAAACAAACACTTGGAACGTGGAGCAAAACGGCGCTGTTTTCAGCATTAGCATTGGAATAGTTATGTATGTGTGCATGTGTGTGTGTACTTACTTATGTATGTGTGCATGTGTGTGTGTACTTACTTATGTATGTGTGAATGTGTGTGTACTTACTTATGTATGTGTGCATGTGTGTGTGTATTTAGTTATGTATGTGTGCATGTGTGTGTACTTACTTATGTATGTGTGCATGTGTGTGTACTTATGTATGTGTGCATGTGTGTGTACTTACTTATGTATGTGTGCATGTGTGTGTACTTATGTATGTGTGCATGTGTGTGTACTTACTTATGTATGTGTGCATGTGTGTGTACTTATGTATGTGTGCACGTGTGTGTGTACTTCTTATGTGTGCATGTGTGTGTGTGTACTTACTTATGTATATGTGGATGTGTGTGTGCATGGGTGTGTGGGGGGGCAGAAACACTGCCCGTCTGCTCCAGCTGTTCCCTGGACGCTGTGTGGATTACCCCCCTCCCTCCCCCTGAGAACGGGCTGTCCTGATGACCTACATAAAGCTGCGGCACAGCGCCCGCAAACAGTCACATGACGCGCCCAGTCACATGACGCACAGCCCGCCTGCCCCTTGCTCCTCCACCCTGACCCTGGCCAAGCACACTCCACCCAGCTGTCCTTGTCCCCCAGCTAAAGCATTTTGCCATTTTCAAACCTTTTTTTAATTTTTGAAAGCATGCAATTTCGAACGACGTAGCCGTGATGGCTGCGACGCGGCAAGCTTTGAGATGGGAGAATACGTGAGACGCACACCAAGAGTTCCCACAGCGCTGCAGGATTCCCATTGTCAGCACAAGGTTAAACGGCTGTGAGACGCCCCCATCTTAAAGCAATAGCAGTGGGTGGGAAAGATGGGGGCGTCGGGCCTGCGAAAACCCCAGGGAAGACACACATTACTGTAAGTGAGACCTGCTCTGCGGGTGCCCCGGCTAACCAGCTGTTGAGTAACCAGCTTTCTGTCTCTTATGATGTTTGCATTTACAGTCGCGGCAAAGGACGTGGAGACGAGCGTGTCACGCTGTTAAGCTGGGCAGCGAGGCAGGCGGTCTGTGAGCCAGAACCCACCACAGCGGCTCTGCCCTGGACCCTGTCCAGCAGGTGGGATTACACCTTTATTTACCTGAGTACAGCGGCTTCCCGCTGGAGCAGATTTATCACTCCACATGTTTGCCTGACTAATCACTATTATTTACAGCCTATCCAGATGCCAGCGTTCTGGGGAAACTTACACAGCCTCATTTTCCCCTCGTACTATTTATCCGTAAAGTCAGACATTAAATGAAATATTGCAGGCTGCTGGTTAGTTTAGCATTAGTCTGACATTTCCCCTCATTTCAAGGCTCTCTCAGACCCCAGTTCTGAACCAAATCGAGTGTTACACGGGATAGTTTGGAACAGAACCCGAGAAGGCACTCTTTCAATGACATCATTGTCTCAGTGTGAGGTGATTGGCTTTCTGCTGGAGGCGTGGTGTCGTATTCCTCCAACAGAATTCCACTCTCTGCCACGGCACATGCAGGCTGCGATGGCCCCACGTGGAGACCCTCAACTGAGCAGTCCACAACTAACACCAATAATGAAGCTGTCAGCGCACCTGAGCTCCAATGCACACCTGTATGGTGTGAAACGCACAGGGTTTCCATGACTCATCTTCCTGGCAATGCCAGCTCCGTCCTCAGCAGTACCTTTCAGAACCAAACGGGCTGAGCGTGCTGCAACGTGAGTCTGAGAGAGACCCGCAGAGCACAGCTCACGCCGGGAACTGATTAGCCAATTAGACAGCAGCATCAGGTGGAGAGAGGCCAACGAGAGAGCAGCATCAGGAATATAGTGGCCAATGAGAGAGCAGCACCGGGCAAAGAGTGGCCAGGGTGAGGCCAATGGGAGAGCAGAACCGGGCAAAGAAAGGGAGAGGCCAATGGGAGAGCAGCATCAGAGACAGGCCCTCTGTGGGAGCCCTAGGCCCTGGAATATTTAGGAGGATCAAATTCTCCAACTCTCCCTGCTCAAAATTCAGGGAGAGTTAAAGAGCTCTTCACTCACATATTTTAAAAACGTTTCTTTGCAAAGAGGGGCAACAGTAACAATATATAAAAAAAGGACTGTGTCGCTGTTGATGGAGTATGACTGTTTGGGAAGATGGAAGAACTTGCTGCAGAAAAACACAGCAGGAGGTGAAAAATTGAGCATGTATTATCATTATTATTATAACATAATATTATTCTAATTTAAAGCGGTGTTATTTTTTCTCCTGTCCCAGCTGGCTCTGGGTCAGGGTTTACAGCGCGAGACAGTCTGTGCTTAGCTGCAGTCAGGTCTGGCTGCTGTTTTATGGAACGTCCTGATTTCAGCAGGGTGTTTATTTGAGGCCAGGCTTTTTTTTGGGGGGTGGTGGGGGGGCAGGGGGCTGGTGGTGACGGAATAGTGGTATTTTTAGGGACTCCCTCGTGGGAAAGCAGAGTTGGGGTGTCTTAAAATAGACCCCTGCCATGTGAACCCCTCCACCCCCCCCCAACTCCAAGCCCCCTGTGGAAATAACCCCCCTCCCTCCAGTGACCTCAGCACTGACCTCTAAAGGTGTTTTCAGTCTGCCCACATTTGGAGAGCTTGTTCCAAAACTAACTTCATTTACCTCATCACGGTTCATTCCAACCGGTATGATGAAACCTCAAACGCCTTCGGGTCTGACTGGCTGCAATGGAAACTGGTCATAAATCAAACTAGTACAATTTGTTTACCAACAAGAATGCTGAAATTATTTCATATCATTACTCAAAATGGGCTGAAAATCATTTGTTTGGTGCATCCACATGCGACAATTATTAAAACAGCACACAGTTCATTTGTAAGCTTGGTTCGGGAATATATTTCCAAACATGAATTAATGAGAACTGTGAACAAATAGCAAATAAACTTGGATAAGCTCCCCATATATCACCAGTCTGAAAATGCTCTTGATCTTTTCTTGTTTTCTCCTTCTTTTTCTTTTTTTGTGGCAAAGGAGGAAATGGAAAATGACCTCTACTCTGTGTTTGAGGTCATGCTCTTTGGTCTGTGTTTGAGAGCACGCTGGTCAAATTTTCCACAACTCCAATAAACGCCAATGGGCTACTCAACTCTGATTGGTGCTATTCATTGGCCCAATCGCTTGCAATCACTTCAGAGCTACATCCTAACTGAAGACATGGGCCGGAAATTAGCTTTGGCCTTTCATACCTTCTGCACAGCAGAAAACAAATCTTCATCAGTTCCTAAACTGTAGTTAACCTCTTGAATTTTTACTGCAATGTAGAACTGCACTATCCATATGAAGTACAATACAGTACAACGTTAATGCCCACAGAAGGTGAAATATTGTTCCAGTAGTAACAAAACAAATAAATAAATGCACAAAGATTTGGTCAGAGGCCAATTTACTTTCAGATTTTGGGTATGTCTGCACAGCTGCAAGTTTGGCTGATATCTGCATAGCTGCATATTTTAGGTATGTCTGCACAGCTGCAGGTTAGGGGAACGTCTGCGCAGCTGCAGGTGTTGCTTAGCGCTGCAGGTCTGGGTATGTCTGCTCAGCAACAGGACTGTATGTGAGTCACATGAGACATAGGTGAGATACAGGTGAGACATAGGTGAGACAGCATGGTGTAGCCATCCACAGGGATTACACTAGCCAGGGCCTGCCTACACCACAGCCCTGAGCCAGGCCTCCTTGCCAACCACCAACCCACTGGCCTCCACCCTAAACCCTCTCCTCCTCCACCACCGCCTCTCTCTCTCTCTTTCTCTCTCACATATCTTTCTCTTTCCCTCCTCTCTGTTCTCTCTCCAGCTCTCACTAGCTTTCTGTCTCTGGCCCTCTCTCTCTGTCTTTCTCTCACCTTCCATCTTTCTCCAACTCTCTTTCCCTCCCACCTCTCTCTCTATCTCACGTCTTTCTTTCCTGGCTCTCTCTTTTCTGGCCCTGCTCCAGAAACTCAAGCTGAGCAACAGAGATGGCGACGGCTATTTCCGGAAACACACCCAATCTCTGAAAAAACCCCCACACTCGACCCGTTTGGACTTCCCGTTTTGGCCACAGAGCTCCAGGCTCCCGCGGCCAAAATGGCCAGGCCTGGCCTGTGAGGTCTTCATACCATAGACCCTACAGCTGTGTGGGGGCGCAATGCATGCTGGGAATTCCCCAAGGCAAGCATCGCTTATGCTCCTTCACTCTGGTGACAGCCATGTGTGAAACTGAGATAACTACACACACACCGACAGGCGAAATGCCGCCTGCTACCCACATAAACTCACATTCTCAAAGTCGACACATGCTCTTGTTCTGATATTTCTCTTCAATATACAATCGAGACATGCACTGAAGTGACTCAGGTTCAGAGCTGTGTTGAAGGGCTCATGAGGTTTTTGGCCTCACCTGCACAACATGTTTTTTAACCTCGCTCTGTTTTTATCGCATTGCCCGTCTTTACCTGTTTTGTGTTCAGTGCTTTGCTCCAGAACTCATTGGCTGAACCCAGCCTGGGACTGGAAACCTGAGTTACGAGCTCTGCTCCCCACACCATTGTGCTAGACTGACCCCCCCCCTCCACCGTCATGTCCCTTATGTAATGATAAACAAGGGCTGATGAGGAATGAGAGCGAAACACCTGATGCTTATTTTCTTACCGTGCTACTTTTGAGTTGCACACATGCTATCGATATCCCCCGTTTGTAACACAGCTGTCAACGGTGGTGACAAACTGAGACAGATATTGCCCCAATGGGACTGGGCTGGTCTAGAGCGTAGCTACAGCAGCAGGCAGGAACATAAAAATATATGAACACATAATGAGAAGAACAGGCTACTCAGTCCACCGAGGCCCATAATTTACCTACAGTCTACAGAGTATCCAGCACTGCATCAAGCCCATTTACCTACAGTCTACAGAGTATCCAGCACTGCATCAAGCCCATTTACCTACAGTCTACAGAGTATCCAGCACTGCATCAAGCCCATTTACCTTCAGTCTACAGATTATCAGTCATCAGAGTATCCAGCACTATCCAGCACTGCATCAAGCCCATTTACCTACAGTCTACAGAGTCTGCATCAAGCCCAGAGTATCCAGCACTGCATCAAGCCCATTTACCTACAGTCTACAGAGTATCCAGCATCAAGCATCAGCACTGCCCATTTACACTGCATCAAACCCATTTACCTACAGTCAGAGTATCCAGCACTGCATCAAGCCCATTTACCTACAGTCTTTACCTACAGTCTACAGAGTATCCAGCACTGCATCAGTCTGCAGAGTATCCAGCACTGCATCAAGCCCATTCACCTACAGTCTACAGAGTATCCAGCACTGCATCAAGCCCATTTACCTACAGTCTACAGAGTATCCAGCACTGCATCAAGCCCATTTACCTACAGTCTACAGAGTATCCAGCACTGCATCAAGCCCATTTACCTACAGTCTACAGAGTATCCAGCACTGCATCAAGCCCATTTACCTACAGTCTACAGATTATCCAGCACTGCATCAAGCCCATTTACCTACAGTCTACAGAGTATCCAGCACTGCATCAAGCCCATTTACTTACAGTCTAATTACAGGTTAATTAGCTCAATCATTCGTATGAACTAACATTTAGTTACATTTGACAATGAGCTCTTCAACAACAACCAAAAACCCTTGTGTCTACATTTAAAAACTTTTAAACTTTTACACCAGGTCTCTGGGTTAAACAGCCTTGGAATAGGCTGCTAACTGGTCTGGGTGAGCAGCAGAATCAGAACCCACAGACACCCAGGAAGGCCCGATCCAGAGTTAGCCCTCCCCCAGTCTAGAGCATCAGCGCTGCATCAAAGCGCCGCTCCGGCACCCCCAGGGTCTCTGCCCCAACCGCCCAGCAGGGGGCAGCGCAGTCAGGAGTAAACTGCAGGCCCCACAAAGCCACATCAAGGGCCCGTAAAAGTACAGGCCTCTAAAACACTGCCTTCCGTTTTTAGCCCCGGCAAAGAGCGAGGATTAAAAAAGGACGTCGGCAGCTGCTTTCGTCTTGTGTGGAGGAAAGGGCGGGGCCACGGACAACCTGCTGCCATGGCGATGTCCGACGAGTCTCGGCGTGCCGCCTGTGACCACTGGATACCACGGCGTGTCTCAGTCTCAGTTAATTCAGGAAACGAAATGAAATTCAGTTCAGGTTCTGAAGTTTTTATTAAAGTAACTGAATTTCAAATAAGTTTGTTTCATTTCCTGAATGACTGAGCTGAAACCTCTCTGGACTTAAGATTTCTTAGAAGCTTCACCTGAATGCCAAAAGACGTGCACCACGGCATCTCTGAAGGCTCCTTAATGCTAATGGGCTGATTCACGGCCCTTTTATTCCACAGAGACCGCACACTTTCGGACATCAGGCAGCGCTGACAGAGGCGATGCTCCCGTTTCCTTCTCTGACAGCTTCACGCTTCAGGAATCCTCCAGCTCTGTCTCTGCGCTGACTCGACGGCGCACGAGTCGTGCGGATGCGCCCTCCGCCAAACGGAGCTGGCAGGACACAGGCTTGCTCTTCCTTTCCTTTGCGTTCATATTTACATCCAACACACTATTAGTTATTGATTATATCCTGAATCGTATCACTGAGAAAAATGAACAAAATCGTTTCATGGTGAGCTGTCTTTATAAGCACAGTTTGGTTTTACTGTTCACTTGCATTCAGTTTGTCCTGCTTTTATGCACACAACATTTTGCCCAATTTTGTGCGAATAAAATAAAATAACAGGCTCATCTCCAAAGCAGATGCTTCAGACAAACTCTGAAGAAGCAAAGTGCCCAGCCCAGTGAAAGAGAGGCTACAGTGAGCTCCTTCCCGCTGGCGCTGTGCGGTTCACTGTCTCGCCAAACGCTCGTAAGCAGCGAGTGTGGCAATCTGACCACACAAAGCCTTCCAATGTTGCTCAATGCAGGCGATATTTTATCCTCCTTTGTCTTCTTCAGGGCAGCGAGGCAGAAAGCGGCCAAACTTACCTCACCCTGCCCAACGTCAGTGCCAACATGTCACAGCTCGAAAGTCTAGCAGTCGATCAGGGTGACCACGTGCCAGAAAACTGCCTCACAGCTAATGCCATGCTATAAATTTGACTGCCATTGGCACAGGCATACTGGCATTAGCCAGGTTTCCATACACAAAGTGGGGCTTCCCCCCCCTTTAAGAAACGAAGATAAAGCCCCACCCTGACCAGCATCTGACCCCACCCTCACAAACTCAGACTTCAGCAGCAATGAAAGAGCAAGGTAGCCTAGCGATGAACGAGAAGCATCAATCAATCAATACGTAATTTACCTTTTTGCAACACCATTTGCAAACAAGCTGCCAGACTACCCTTAACAATGGACATTATCCAAAGGAGATTAAAAAAAAACAGGAAAGTCCCACTTAAGCCACCAAAGACTGCAAAATTACTCCCAGATCCTTTGAAGTAGAACAGAGAGAGCAATAGAAACTTCTAGACCTAAACGCCCGGTAATGAACGATAAAGAGGCCAATAACAGTAAATGATTATATCATATCCCTTCTCTTTTTTTTACCTTACTTAGTCCAAAGCAGTGAATCTTTACACACCTTGGGAAGACTTGCAGTGGATGCAGAGAGAGTCCGGAGGAGGCCCACGCAACCTGGTTCATCTCCGCTGTTTTCTAACACAGTGTCTCATCTGAGGCAGATGCACAGAGAACCTCAATGGGACAGGGAGGGTTTGTTTTTCAAGAGGAGTTGTGTGATGGTGTGTGTGTGTGTGTGTGGGGGGGTGGCTGATGAAACACTGGGACGGATCGTACGTACACAACCTCACCCCACACCAGCCCGTGGAGAGACAGTCCCGCTATCCTAAACACACCTGTACCTCAGCCCCCATTTCGGTTAATTAAAGACCTGATAATGAGTGAGTGAGTGAGGGAGGGGCGGAGAGGGGAGGAGAGGGGGAGGAGAGGAGAGGAGGGGGGACAGACAGGCAGCAGCCAGGTCTCCAGGGACCCATAGCGGTGACACAGGTGGCATTGATGAAAGGACAGACAGATCCCGCCACCACCAAACGCCCCGCCCGACATCCTTTATTAAATTACCCTGCCGGGAATGATGTTTTTTTTTTTAATACGTCTGGGCAAGAAGTGACGGGCGCACATTAACGTTCTCTCGTCATCGGAAGGTCGCCTTAATCGCCTCCCCTACCCTTGGCCTTTCGTTTGCAGGACGTTCAAAGTGCTGCCGTGATCTCAAAAATAGAACCGATTGCTCTTCAAGAGACCCTGCTGTTTGATTGGTCTTTTCTGCAGACGTACTGCGTGAATAATGCGTGCGGCAGTTTTGGCGGCCCCTGATATCAGTGCATTACTGCTGGCTAACCAGAGCTCATGCATTTTTTTGCAAATCACTGTTATACCATATATTTAATAAAAAGTAGTAACATAGCAATATGACTCAGAGTTTACACTCCCTGGCACTGAGGTAAGAGCTTAGAGTTATGTGTGTTTAATATTCAGATATTGATTCTGATATAGAGGAAGAGAAAAACTAAGTGCTGCCGCCTTCACTTCCTTTGCTTCCTCTGGTCGCTCCCTTCCTTCCTTCATCTGCGATATATGGCAAACAGGTGAGAGTAAACAACTCAACCTAGTTAAGCAGTAGTCACTTCGGATTAGTAAAATGATGAAGGAAGGGAGGTATAGAGGGCTGGAGGGTGATGGTTTTGAGTATTTTGTCTCCAAATCGACCAGAGAGCATCATGGGAAGGTGGTGTTTTGCCATTCCTTCCATGCTGTAAAATGTAAAATCTAGAAAAGCGAACACATCCCGCTGTCTTTTCTTTTTTTGTGGCGTCGAACAACCGTGAAACCATCATCATTGAGCAACGAATCCCTCAGCCCCGAAAATACGCCGGAAACAAAAGCAGCGGACCCTCAGCAGCTCGGGCCAGGCGCCGCCCACGTTTCAGCGCGGCCGCATCAAAGCGTGGATATTCACTTCCCCCGCAGAGGTGAGAGAGTGAAACTTTGTGAAAAGCTTAGTGTCAGCCGTTTTCTTAAGCAGCGGTTGAATTATGCATGGCGTTTCGCGGGAGAATGGCTCGGGAAGAGTTCTCCGTAATACCGTCTTAATGCTGCGAGCGCTTCACCTCTCCCCTCCCCCACACCCTGCCAACCCTGCGCGCTAAAACCGCCGCAAACTCAGAAACAGAGCCGCCGCGCCACCATCCGACCCCTAGCACCCAGCCCACAAAGGGAAGATTGTCCCGTTAATAACTCGGCCAGAGACCCGAGCGGGAGAAAGAAGAGGGGCCCTTCTGGGTCCCCTAAAACTGACCCCTCTCGCGGTCTTTCCTGCCCTCCCTCTTCTCTCCCACTCCATCTCACAGCAATCTCAGATTCATTTATTTATGTGACACCCGTTAGTTAAACACACCCATCGCACGGGATGTATGCAAGGCTCTCACACAATGCAAGCATTGTGCTTTCACACGATCAACTGCATGGTGAAACCAAAAGACCGAGGACCACTTGTATAGAATAATGCAAACTGATGCACAATATTTTGCACCAAAGCATTAAACGTTTCTCCACGAATGGCCATAACAGTGCTTCTTATCATTGTGTGTGGAGTTTAATCATTTGGCTCATTGACTGCTTGTGACAGACCGGCTATGTGGACATTGTACTTCCCTGCGGTCTGTTATGATTTATCTGTCAATCTATGATTTTTTGATTTATGTCTCAATCTAATCTTGCTTTCACTTTTGATTTTTCAAAAAAACATTTCTGTATTTTTTCCCTCTATAGTCGTGAGTTTTGCTTGAGGACTTTCTTGAGAAATGCATAGTGTCTATCTGAGGATAATACGGATTTAAAGCTTTTTAAGCTTTTGAATTTTGAAGTCATTTATCATGGGGCTGTTTTTATGATGCATATATCTAAATTTGTAATCATTTGTAAAAGTGGTTCTCTGGTGATTCAACAGCATGATGTATCGAATGTCATTCTTATTTTAATAACACATTTTTGACAGAAATGTTACATATAAGCCAGTCACTCACCATTATCAATGCACTAGTGACACAACTGGTTATACTACTCTAATAACAGTAATAACCATTCTATGGTGGTTCTTCACAAAGTAAGACATGTGGCAGCAGAGTGCAGATGACACTCTAATGTGGCAGCATGCTTTAATGCAAATGGAGGCTCAGGCAACGTAAAGAGCTTGAGCTTGGTCGCAGCGGACACCAGATGTTGAGACATTAGCCCGTGAGAAGAATGAGGACAGGAATAGAGCTCCTTCTCTAAGCTATTGATAAGCTACAACCCACAGAGTCCCGAAAACGGCGACTCCGCATCACGCTCACCCGGGAAACGCCTGCGTCAGTGGTTCTCTCTCTCTCTCAACCAATGGCATGCGAGACTGCTCTGTGACATCACTGTCCCATGGTCTCCTGCCACCTCTGGGTTCTGCTGGCGTTTTGACCTTGGGGTCGGTGACCTTGTTTTGGTAATGTCCGGCTTTGCCCTCCACCAAATGAATTGGTGCCACGGGAGGTGGGGAGGACCATTGATTTTTTGGGAAAAAGGGTCAGCCATTTCCCCCCTCGCCTCTATCACCGACCACCGCAGAGGCCAGCGGCGGCCAGGCCAGTGGAGCTGGGCCAGGGCGCTGGGTGAATTTGTTTCAGCCTGCATGACATTTAATCAATACAACACGCTCATAGCCAACGGCGCGGTAAAGGCCAGGAACATTCCAGCAGTTGTACTGATGATTTTTTCAAAAAGGAACTACCCATCACCAAGCTTTACTTTCACACAACATCATTTCATGGCACTCTCTTGACCTCTTATGAACCAATCAGAAGTCAAGCGTCTCCACAGCAGAACAAAGTTGACTGATGCAAATCAGAGAGTATCTGAAAGACATCAGCCCTGTGCTGAAGGATGGAGACTTTGTTGGTCCCATTCACCGATCACTAAGCAGCTATTACCCATTCACTACTATTAGAGGCGGTTCAGCCAGGTCTCATGAGGCCTAAAATGGGTGGAGCCACCATCTACAATCCAAAATGAACTGACTTAAATCAATCATAGTGTTTTGCCATGGAGAACAATGGCGTTTGATTGGTTATGCTAATAAGTGATTGACTGTGATAAGACAGCCACACCCATTATGGGGTTAATGAGAGCTCACTCACCCATCACTGATTAGCCGTTACATAAGGGGGCCTGTTTAGCTGCAAACACTGTACACAGATCGATGGGGTTTAACACCGCAAGCAAAAACCCTGTGTCAACAGCTTACATCACGGCAGCTTTTTTTTTTCAAATCTAATTCAACATGGAAAGGAAACAAACCGGGGTCTATGTGAATTATAAGTCTGTTGTCGAGAACATTTTCCCTGTTTCTCAAGCTCGCATCCAGAACACAAGTACCGGATAACAAGAGATCAAGCCCAAACGAGGATTTATCAATGTGTGATTACAACAGGGATGGACCGCCAAGGTCAGTAATATATTCGTATATGTCAGTGCTTACTTAAGCCACATGAATCAATAGCGGCCATCCCCAGAGACTCACTGCTGGTCATTCCCACCCCCAAACGGCCCAGCGGAAAGAGAGGCAGATGGAAGGTAAATAAAACAGAGATTGGATGTCGGCGCGAGGCTGACCTATGACTCGCTGTCTCCTCAATCTCATCACCCCCCCACCCCACCCCCCACCCCGATGGGATGGCGCAGTCCCCTTGTGCTGTTCTGTGATCGTGTTACTGTTCACGTCCTCCCAAATCCAGAGGCCGCAACCCTCCCATCGTCACTACGGTGTGGAGAACGGACCCATTTTTTTGTTTGTTTTTTTTTACCGCCAACGTCAGGAGAACATCGGGAACCAACCTCTTTACGCCCCCAGAGGTTCGTCATTAGCAATTAACGAAACAACAGGCCTGTGTGAGAACTCCGGTCTGTAGAGGGGCGGAGCGTGGTGAAATATGACTTCCTGCCCCTCAACTACATCGCCAGGCCTGACTGTCTGACCTCCAAAGGAGGCAGCGAATCTGGGGGGGTCTGCTCCACCTCTGCTCTGCAGCGGCTCTTCCTATTGGCTGTTTGCATAGACAGAGGCTCCTCCCTCTATTACCCCACCAAAACACTGACCGTTCGGCCATGTGTGTGGCCGACAGAATCAAATCAGTATAGTGTGGCATGTTTCTCTGCTTACGTCCAAGTGGAGAGGAAAGAAATAACACAACTAATATCAATAATACTTATTTTTCATAATTAGGTTACTTTAACCGAAATGAGGTTTGTCATTTCTACAGGAAATGATCATTGCTAGAACAAGATAAAACTTCCATGGCGTCACTCAAAATAACAGACGCCAGATAAGAGATAAGGAGGAATCACGTTCCATGGAAAGGAGGAGCACATCTCGTCTTCTGCGAAATCAGAGCATGATAATTATCCGATGTTTCGGTAAAATAAGCGTGTCTTGCTGTGAGACAGGGCCGCGTCACCCCACTGAGAGAAAACCTTCTTGGAAAGGTCACTTCCCTGCCCAGAATCCTGATTTTCCCTGAGTCGGTCGCTGGTAGAACTTTCTCCACTCGGCTCTATCAGATATTTAAAGGTTACTCTCGGCTTCATATTCACCACATTGAGCTATTTAAGGCAATTTATCTCCCTTCATAAAATAAAAATGGTGCCGTCAATACTCTTGTGGGGACATAATGTTTAATGTACTGGTTTCCAATTGTAGCTGACAGCAGAAAAGAGCACAACAGAAACAAAGAGAATGAAAGAATGCTATGAAAAAAAACATTCTAGAACACTAGGAGCACAGACAATGGGAAGATGGGATTGAGGTACTTTGTGACTCGGCCGCACAGCATTCTGGGATTCCGATGACAGAACAGGGTATCTTTTAGCAAGGCCATTGTTACAGTAGACAGTACAATGCGAGCCTTTTCCTCTCACTGGACAAGCCGGGCCTGTGCAGACCTCCCGATGACTGAAAGCAGCCCACGCCCGGACCGCACGCCCGCTGGAACTCCACAGAGAGCCACAGGCCTCTATTCACACAGCGATGGAGACGGGCGGGGTTACGTCATGCCATTGTGGAGCAGAAACACTGCGGGCAGGGTGTCGAGTGGCATGAACAAGGGAAGCACACACACCAAACACTCTGTGCCAGTGTTAGGGGTGTGTGTGCATCTGTGTATTGTGGCAAAGAAAATACTAGCTCCATGCTAGCTGTCACAGGGGTTCAGATTAGAATTTACAGATTAGAAAACAAAGGGCATTTTAAATACATCTTGCTTGGTTACTTATTTTTTAATTACTTTAATGCAC